>MU185209.1:37856-119454 GCA_016904865.1 Pissodes strobi
GGGTGTCTCACGATCGATAGTACGAGGTGGTACCATATGGGTGTTACCACGAGTACCAAATTCGGTAACTCAATTGGTACTATCTTTAATTGTTTGTATCTTCACAATAGTTGAATTTAGGTACAATGTATTGTAATGTTAAGTAGAACCCAAAAATGTAACAATATACAGTGTGTCCAAAAAAGTATGCAACATATGGGAAACTTCTTTATTATTAAATTCTCAGAAAATTTTATTCTTCATAAAAGTTGGTGCTTGCCCTAAAACAGTAAACGAGTATTTCAAATTTTACGTACTGCTTTTAGTGCGGACGCAAATGTCATTTTTCCGAAATCGCGTCAAGAGTAAAGTACCTTAATTTATAAAGATACAGCAAAATCTTATAAGGAAAAGTTCTTCCAAATTAAAAAAGTAATCTAAATATGAAATTTGAGTTAAGTACATCAATTTTTAATTTCCCTTTTTTTCTCGAACACATTTAAACAATTTTGGTCCAAAATAATTGTCCACAATAATTGAAGACCATAAGTAAGAAACAGGCTAAGTGCCAAAATAATCAAAGGGAGTTATTAAGTAGAAACATTTTAATAGCAACATTTTTAAACATTTGAAATTAACATTTAATTTAAAGATTTAAACGATTACGCCCAAACATTCTATACAAGAAAAAAACTTATTTAATTCTAATAAACACTAAAATAAAACCTTTTACATTCAAATTTGTGAAAAGAGCTAAGTGCCACACATTTTTACAACGAGCTAAGTGCCACTTAAGAAATATTGATATAAAAATCTTTGCGCTTTTGATCGTTTAAAAAAGTTATAATGGCCCTTAGATTTTGTTTTTGTCCGGAGAAACACTGAGGTTTCCCGATTAATCCCGATAACGAATAAAAACAAAAAAAATAAACATGGCACTTAGCATGTTTCTAATGTAATAGTGGCGGTACATAGCAGATAAACCAAATTTATACGTCAACCGTAACGACGGTATTCGTCTTGGCACATAGCGTATTTGATATGTTATACTTACTGGTATTTATCATCTTTCTACGGCAAAATCTCAACTTACCATTTTTTGGCACTTAGCCTGTTTCTTACTTATGGTCTTCAATTATTACAAAATACAATTGGAATGACTGACTAAATAATAATTAAATTCATATGTCAGAGCGAAGTAAAATTATTGCTATTTATTTGTTTTTATTCCAAATGCATGGCCTACTCTTCAAGACCAAATATTTTATATGGCTTTTTAGGAATCTTGGGCATATTTTACTCATCGGGTGCAAAAGATAAATAAATTATTAGTTGTTTTACATGAAATGAAAAGAGTTGGGTCTATTAATGATTTTGAGTGGAAAATGTTTTAAATCAAAAGTGTTTAAATGTGTTTGCAACACACTGATACCTAAACTGACTATTATCCCGTGAAAAACTGCAACATTATGCAACTATGTAACTAATTTCTATCTTAAATAAATTTTGAGGTTACTTGGCAAGTATACTAATAACAAAAGAACAAAATATTCTCCAGTGGCGTCACGTTTAAGAAAAAATCGAGAAAAAAAAAAGAAAAATTAAAAGATGATGTACTTAACTCAAATTTCATATTTGAATTACTTTTTTAATTTGGAAGAACTTTTCTTTATATGATTTTGCTGTATCTTTATAAATTAAGGTACTTTACTCTTGACGCTATTTCGGAAAAATTACATTTGCACCCGGACTAAAAACAGTACGGAAAATTTGAAATACTCAGTTACTGTTTTAGCGCAAGAACCAACTTTTATCAAGGATAAAATTTTCTGAGAAACCAATAATAAAAAAGTTTCCCATATGTTGCATACTTTTTTGGACACACTGTATGTACAGGGTGTTTTATATAAAATATAAAAGTTGCCGTTACTTTTTAATAGAAACGGCAACATTGTATAGCTAAAAATATTTTTAGACAATAGAGTATGTCCTCTTATGTAAGTAACCACATTTTTTTTTCGAAGGTCTGCTGTTGAGTTTGCCAGTTTAAGGTACCATTAACCGTACAAACCCTGTAGAAATACAAATTTGTAATAAAACTCTACCAGTAGTAACCGTTTTATAGACATACAAATGCTAGAATTTCGTTATAATAATCATTCAGTTCTAAAAAGTCAAATGGATTTAAAAAAACACTCTACAATATTGTTAAAAATTAGGTTTATACCTTTACGCCGCAAAATTCTAAAAATGAGGTTAGGGTGTAATACAAAAAAACGTTTCGGCAAAAGGGTCTAATTTAGGTAAATAAAGTAAGGAAGTTAAAAAAAAATACGTTTTATTACACTTTCTCTGGCTCTGAATGGTCGATGCATCAAAATATTCAAAATCATGAAATTTTAGAAATGAAACCTACTGTAAACTTTTTCAGACTGCTGTATGTTGTAATTGTATTTTTTCCTGATAGGGGCATTAGAAATAATAAAAAATGTAGCACAATCAGTTTGATTTGGAGTATCACTAATGATTTAGGAAATTTTTTGTAATGCCATGTCAATATTTTCAAAAATACCCTGTATATCCCTAGAAAATGAGAATTTCAAAAAACGCAACAAATTGTTTTTTTTTGTATCTCGTAATCGTAGATTATTCTAGTGTATATAAGAATAAATAAAATATTGCTTTGTAAAAAATATCCGTAAATAAAATGTTGTAAAAATGCAGGGTTTTAGTTTATACCCTGTACAAACCTTTTCCGGTCATACCTGACGATCCAGCAGCCAAGAGTAAAATCTAGATACCTTGAGCAAAAAAAACGCCGCATCCGCGTTTTAATTTAGCTTATCGTTTTTAAAATATCGAACCTTAAAAATGCCCCAAAAAATTACGTTATGCACTTCGAGTGTCCAGCAGATTATAAGCAAAGAAAGATTTAAAATAATTGCGACTGCATAAAATGCATTATTCCAATGAGTCAAAAGTTGCTTTCCTCAGGAGCCTGAACTAAAGTATAAGTGCCTTGGCAAGGCATCATTTAATGTGTTTTAGAAGACACCTTCTTTTCAGGGGATTTTCGATAAGGCCATTATTTAACTGTTACTATTTTATCCACTTATTACAGTATACGCGTATAATTAATTAGGATATGATCTAATATCTTATCCTCACTTCACAATGGCTTTTTTGACCTGTGACGTAATCACATTTTCCTATCGTCGTTATGCCACCTATAAAGTCGGAAAAACCTTCAAGGTGTACACAATAAACAAAACACTGAATCCAGTCTATTAGTTGAAACGCAGTCCAATTAAATATTTGCTTGTTTTTAGCGAACGCTTTTAAAAAATGTGCCACAGTGCCACAAGTCATAACAACTTTAAGAAGTTATGCAATAGTTTGAAAATAATATATACGGTTGGAAAACTATTTCTTAAAGGTATGTAGAATATTTTACAAAACATCTCATCAGACTCAGATTTTCAACTGCAATTTAGCTTTATAATTATGTGAATATTTATATTGTTTTATTGAATTTGTATATGATAATATTTTAAATGTTGGCTTGCACTAGTTAACAGTTATTCATTATTTCTCAAGTAACAGACAAAACATAAAACTGGGGTTGTTTATATTGCAGGTCGGAAAATGATAGAACCTATCAGCTACTTAAACGTTAGAGTCAAGTTAAAAAATATGAGCAATACAAAAAACGTCAAAAAGAAGCTCGTAACTTTCTGTTTCCCACTAATAAAATAAGCTGAACATTAACTAACAATAACTTCACGATTTTGCATCTATTTGTCAATCGAGGTAAACGATTCTTAGTTCCTAAAGAATACCTAACTGATTTTTTAGTTATTTTTTTGAGGGTAAAATTTGGTACTAATTAACTGTTACATTTTCTCAAAATCTATTTTGACATAAGTGGAAACTGTAAATAAATAACGACAAATATGAAAGGAATCTAGTTTTTACAAATAACTGCCCAACTATGAAAAAAAAACTGAACTACATGCTCCTAGATCATAATCTTATTATGTCGAAGGAGCGAACCAATATACACTCTTTTACACGTTACATATTCTACTGAGAATTACGCTAGACCTGAATCTACATGAGTCCGCCGCTTCGATTCTGTACGCTGAACTCCGTGATCGGGTGTAGACTTCAGAATATCGGGTTGTGACTGATTGGCTAACGCCTGACTTATTATAGACTGGTTAACGACAGATTGGTTCACTGAAACCATTGTTCCTCTACTAAGTGTCCCCAACAAAGGGGTTTCCGGATTATTAATTAGCAGATTCATGTAATCTGCAATCAGTATTGTGAGTTCGAGTATCTTTGGTTTACTGAGGGTAAATATGAGTTTCTGCGATGGTTGATGATCGTTTTGGGTAACGACTAACATAAAATCTTCCTGGCAGCCTCCAAAGGTCAACACATTGGTATACGGATAGCGGTACCGTTGCTGCATGGTTGCAAGATCCAAACCGGTAATAGAGTCTTCATTAACGGCCAACCATATCATCGGGGAGTCCTGCTGTCGAAGTCTTGCCTAAAAATTGTTATTTAAATAAGAATTAGAGTTTTTGACTACTTTAAAAACTGCATCATTATACTAAAGGACTCCAACTCAGTTTCAACGTTAAGAAATTATTTGGGTGTCTAAAGGACAAAACTGAAACATTGAAAAAGTGGAATATATGAAATTAGTTGCATGGAATGTAATCAAAAATATGTTACGCAAACTAGTAGATTTATACAAACGGTATTCAAAAAATATATATAGCCCATGTACAGGCTCTTTCCTTATATTTAGACAGCGCCTACTGGGCTTATTATAAAAGATAGAAGAAAACTTTAAATACAAAAGTTGTAGGATTTATCCTAAATCGCCAAAAAATGTTAGGTAAAAAAACAAATAAATATCGCAAAGTAAGTAAAAAATACCAACTTGGTAATTTTTTAATGGAACACCCTGTATATTTTTCGCTAAAACAAAAGATCTTTTGTTTCTGATTTCAAAAATATAGGATGTGTTGATATTTGGTTCAGCCGCTTTCGAAATATTTCCATTTGAAAATCATAATTATGTAGTTTTACCAAATCACACTTGCCATGGACAAACAAATGTCTTGAACGAGTCGAGCGCTGTCATTATTATTAATTTATTTCGCTGTCAAAGTTTCTGTATTTAACTGGTAAAATGGGTTACACAGAAGAAGAAAAATTAGAAATACTACGCTTATATTATAAGAATAATAATAATGTTGCTCAAGCGCAACGTGAGTATCGGCGAATCCATCCCGGAAGGCCAGTTCCTGCTAGATCTACTTTTTATTATACCCAAAAGAGCATGAGGGAGCGCAAAACTATTTATAGAAAAAAGCGAATATGTAGAGAAAATGAAGATGAAGAACTACAAATTTTATTGTATTTTCAAGGTAAGAAGGGGATGATCGTATTTTATCTGATTATTTTACATACTTATTTTTAGAAAACCAAAATTTGTCTCTTGCTGATGCCAGTAAATACTTTGGAAAATCTACAAAAAAGATTGGAAATGTCTTACATAAATATGGATATCACCCATATAAAATGATGCTAGTTCAAAAATTGACAAATGATCACAAAATTAGAAGACTAGCATATTGTAATGAAATGCTAGCTAGAAAAAATGAGGATAAGGATTTTTTTTAATAAGATTTTATGGAGCGATGAGACTACGTTTATCACAGCAGGGATGTATAACCGACGAAACGCACATATGTGGGCAACAGAGAACCCTCGCTGTTATGTAGACATTTAAAATCAGGGTCGTAGGTCATTGGTGCGGTAAACTTAGAAACCGAATAATCGGCAGAATTATATTTGAAGGCTCGCTAACAGGACAACGATATATGCAGTTCCTCAATGAAATTGATGGTTTGTTAGAAGAGCTTCCTCTTAGGGAATACAACCGCATCATATGGCACCAGGACGGCGCACCGCCTCATAATACCATGGAAGAATGATTTTTTTTTGAACAATTGGTTTCATGAGTGGGATGGGACCCATGGGACTATTAACTGGCCACCTAATAGTCCTGACCTCACTCCTTTAGATAATTTTTTATGGGGCTATCTAAAGGATGAGGTATACAAAGAAAGAAGCCAAAATTTGGATGACTTAAGGCAAAGGATCGAAATAAGTATACAATCCTTGAATGAAGAACATCCCGAGTTTATTCAGAATGCTTTATCCAAATTAGGGAAATATTATAGAAATTGCATTGAAATGAATGGCGATCACATCAAACATTTATAAATTTTCAAAAATGAATTTTGTTAACATTGTTAATTCCTTTTTTCTTTATGTTATGTAAAAGTGTTTGACATACTAAATAATGGTGCGAAGACTTGTTCCAGGCATTTGTTTTTCCATGGCAAGTGTGATTTGGTAAAACTACATAATTAGGATTTTCAAATGGAAATATTTCGAAAACGGCTGAACCAAATATCAACACATCCTATATTTTTGAAATCAGAAACAAAAGATCTTTCGTTTTAGCGAAAAATATACAGAGTGTTCCATTAAAAAATTAGTTATTTTGCGATATTCATTTGTTTTTTTACCTAACATTTTTAGGCGATTTAGGATAAATCCTACAACTTTTGTATTGAAAGTTTTCTTCTATCTTTTATAATAAGCCCAGTAGGCGCTGTCTAAATATAAGGAAAGACCCTGTACACTTCACATCAGAAAGGTCAAATATTGCCGACTATGCTTTTGAGAACAACGATAGAATAACAATCAAGCCTTTAAAATTAACTCATAATATATCTGACTGGTGATTGTTATACTCATATGAAAGCATGGAAATTATTAAAGGTAAAAATAATTTGAATTGGTTCTTTTGGTTATGTGACATCCCTTTTCGGTCGCCAACTAGAAGTGAATTCTAATTCCGGTATTGGATTCGATTTTATATCTCTCCCGCGTGACCTAGAAGGTCCATTTTATTGGAGCGCTGAGAAGCGTCGCGTCGCTGCGAAATTTCCTGCGTGGAGACTTTTTCCAGAGAAGCCTTTCGGTTGTTCAGTCGATTTTTAAAACTTGTTTTAAGCCGAGGCAGGTACGGTGAATTTTGTCGACTAACAACGTAGTTATTCCCGTATTAGCCATTGCGATTTGTTTTCGATTAAGTGTAGTGCTGTAAATACGGGAAAATCTCGCCAAGCGAGGATTTTTGAAATTGTTTTTTTCTCTGGCATAGGCAGCCATTGTAGTGCTTGGCGGTTTTTTATGTGCCGTGTAGTTTCGCCCTCAGCCTAAGAGGTAAGTTTCCCTTATAAATTGCCGATGTTTTGGGTTTCTCGGGTCTTATTTAATTACATTTTGTAATGTAATAGCCTAATTAATCGGCGTGACGTCATCCTAATTAGAGATTAATATGGGTTGATAGTTTTTTTTTACTACTCAGGTGGCGTAGTTTATTATTTAATGATTATTATATTAACCGTTTTCATTCATATCGGACTTGATTTAATTGGCTTGATTATTCGCTGTGACGTCAAATTAAGACATTAATTTAAGCCTGGGCTTCAATATTTGAATGAAATAGTTGTTATGGTTTATTCACGGGGCCTTGCTACCAGCCTAATTAATCGTTTTTATTTTGCTTCCGACGAAGTGTAAGGGAAGCCCTCAGAACATGTAGTAAATGTAGAGTACATATTTTGCGTATTTTCATTTATTGTCGTTTGCTTTATTGAACTTTGTTCTCGATTTATTAAATTAAAGGTAGAGGCACGCGATCTTTTTGATATTAATATTGTAGTGGTTCGGATTATCTATCTGCCAAACTCGTTTAGTGCGATGTTTTTATTCAAGTATATTTTGCTGCTTTTGTTTCGACATGTGGTCTGTACTTGAACTTTTCTCTTGAATTATTGAAATTCGGGAAGTTATGCTTTTTACTTGATAATAATATTGTAGGGTCACTCAGACCATTTATTTGTCTAATTCATTCAGTATGATTTTTCATTAAAGTTTATTTTGTTGCCTTTGTTCTTTTTTTTTTATCAAACTTGAACTCTTTTATCAATATGAACTGGATTACCAGACTAGGACCGACCCATTTAATTACATTCCTTTATCTTTTATTTTGTACTATTGCTGTTAGTTACTGCTTTCAACGATTATTTACGTATACGTGCGGTGCCAAACTCGGTCCGAATTAGCGGACTGCTTCTTTCCTCTTTCGAAAAGGCTGTAATATTATTTTTAACTGATGATGTTGGCGTCCCTTGGGCGAACTAAACCCATTTAGTTTTTTTTGCATAGCTAAAATTAAGTTATAGCTGTAAATACTTCGATTGTTCTAATATACTTTTACGGTGGTGCTCTTTTCTCATTTAATCTTTGTTTTTTTTCTTTTGGTTCATTTTTGATATTCGATTTAAATAACAAGGGGTCTCTTAAATCTGAAATTTGAAGCTCTGCGGAATTATTTTTTTTGAAGAGATCGTATATAATAGCAATCGATTCACATATCGTTGTGACTCGTTACTAGGAAATGTTTCCATTCCTAGGGTCCTTCCCCAGGGCAGGGGTTTGATTGTCCTTCCACCGGGCGAGAATTTGGAAGTCCTTTCATCAGGTGGAAACTTGATGGTTCGCCTACTTGTGTGGACTGCTGTAGATTTGGGCTAGCGGAGCTTGCTTACCTGGGGTGACGTGTTGGACGTCGGAGGGTTTTTCCACCCAAGATGGGATGGATGGATGGATGTTGGAACGTTGGTGAAAAAGCTAAGTGTTTAGGTTAGATTTAAATTACTGTGTCTAGAATAACTGTCACTTTTACATTAGCACCGTTTGTCCTTATAAGTTATTGCGCCCAACTTATCCTTGCGGTTTACGTGATCACGATCCCGCGCGGTAGATCAAACCCAAGATTTCTTTTTACTACCCCCAATTACTCGCTGGGGCACTATTTATTTCCATTTAACTTTAATATTCATAGAGTTTTGGTCAACCATTGATAAATTTATTTATTCTTATAGCTAAGTTCATTATTATTAGATAGTTTAGTTTTTTTTTGTGGTTCAAACCACCCACAATCATTGGTATCATACCTGAAAGTATTTATATTAAAATTTTGGGCCTTCTCAATTTACTTTTACACTTTTGTATTTATCGTTATTTTTGGCTCATCTTGATTTTTTTCAAATAATGAGATAGTATTGTATTTGCGGCGTTTTTATTTGGCTCGAAAATTTTTCGTATCAAAACATTTCAGCTCTCCTAGATTGGTGGGGGCGTTCTCTTCTTTTGCGATTCTTACCGGCCAGGTTTACCTTGAGGAGCGGAGGTCTTGCAGCAGGTGCCACGAATAACGCGAAGATCTCCAGTTTGGTCCGTAACGAACTCGGTGGCGCCCAAAGAACCTCTCTCCGGAGCAGCGGGCAAATTGCGCGCTCACTTTACAACTTGCTACAAGGCCTTGCATTCCGACCTTGCCGGGTGTTTACTTTAACGGAGGATATCTGGTCGAATTCGGTTAATGTACACTAATATTAATCTCGGTGGAACTCGTCATAGCTCCACGAGCATCGAACACCTTATAATTTTTCTTTTAAATAAAAAAAATATATAATATTTTTATTACACAGAAAGCTCGTCGCAATTACGCTTAATTAGCTCAGTTTTAATCATCTCTAGATGATGATGATATGGTTAGCGAAACACGTGTCGAGTGCAAAAATTATTGTCTTTCGTTATTGTGGATAAAACTCTGATATATTGCATTTTCCAAAGGTTCCAGACCCCTACTTAGTATAGAAAGAGATAACAAAACCACCGAACTTCCCAACCACATAAAGTTAGCCTAGGTAGTGAACTGAATCACGTTTTTAAGTCGACCGACACAATTTGGTTAAAAGAAAGACCTTCAATCGGTATGTATTGCCAGAACTGATCTACGGAGTAGAAACTCTAACCCTGTCGAAAAAAAATATATGAAAATCGAGTGGCGCAAAGAACAATTAAGTGTGCGGAATTCGGCATTTCTCTCAGAGGGGGAATCATAGGCAAAGATATGACGACGATCAGGAGTGACATGCTATAAAGGGCCTAAAGACACTGAGTAGAATTGGGCAAGCCCCGACACCAGTATGAGTTACAACAGATGTATAAGGTAATGAAGACTAAGAGAAGAAACCTACCAAACGATATTGACCGACGACCTTAAACACTGCCAGCATAAAATCAGGACCGACGGAAAATGATAAGGAGATCTACGTCCACAGTGGATACAAATGATTGATGTTGATGATGATGAGTGTGAGGTATTAGTCCTGAAAAAGCAATATTATGAAGAACTAGAAGTGTGAATGAGAAAAATTTAGGCATATTTTCGCGGATTTGATTAGTCGGGAGAATTTTTTTAAGAAGCATAAATATGTTTAACCCTAGGATTCACTAACGTTAGAACTAGGAGTGAGTTTTAGACTCTTGATCGTAAGTTTAATCATCATTTTAAATATGCTAAACCTGGTAATCGTTAGGACTACGTAATATTAGTGGAGGCTTTAAATTTCTGTTAGGGTTTTAAATTTACTTTACAGGTAAGCTTAGACCTATGGGTTTAAACAGTTAGTTTTATGGGTTTAAGAAATAGTATTGCATATATTTTTGCATTTACATTTACAATGCACCTGTGTAAGTGGTCAATTTGTTTGGGCGGCTGCTATCGAAGCGAGTAGTAGTAGATATGCTCTATATTGTTGTCGAGGATTCATGTTTATTGCTTATCTTCCAAATGTTTGCCATTTTCTCCACTTCAGTGTACAATTATTTGGAAATATAACCGCTTCGGCCGTTGCTCCATGGTGTAAACAGCACAAGTGCTAACGAAGCTGAAAATCCTAAAAGAAACTGGAAAACGGTCGACGTTTCGAGGAACAAATTTGCTCCCGTTGTCAAGAACGAACAAATCTAAAAATGAAATTGGTTAGTAAAAGCAAATAACAGTAAAAAGCTCGTGCAAATTGTCAAGTTTTGAATTACCTTTAACAAGATGACAATAATAATGTCATATCGTTTAATTACTAGTTACTGGTCTTTTGGGTTAGTGCACTAACCGTGATATTGAGGTGTTATTAGGTAAATAATTGACTCGTTTGTGACGTGTTATATATCTACAATTTGGTATTAAAGCAGTTCCTTTGCCAAAATACTTGAAGCGTTCCATTGTATTCTGTGACTGTTATCAAATGCATGTTGAAAATTATGTGATTTGTGGAATTGTGTATTTTTAATATAGGTTTGGTGTTCATTTATACGTTTTGATAATCACCTATATAAAATTTGTTACATTCACATGATATCTTATGGATAACATTTTCAGTAATTTCATTTTTATTTTCACAAACAGATATCTAAATTTTAAATCAAATCACCCAATAATGGTTAAAAAGGGGGGTCGTAAAAAGTCTATATGATCAAATGAATAGTATATTATTTTATATGGAGGAAAAGTGATACTTTTCATGGCGCGCTCATGTTTGGTAATAGAGGGCAAGCCATGAAAAGTAACTTTTCCTCCAAATAAAATATGCTGTTTTTTCTTCAAAAGTCGACAAATTAATGCAAAAACATCTCTTATTAACAGTAATAAATAATATCTAATTATTATTAAAGATAAGTGGGTTCCCAAGGTGGCTTAGACCGGTATCGGTGAATAGGTACAGGTTGTTGCTATAGTAATGTAACATAAAGCTGTCAGTGGACACTGTCAACAATAATTATTTTTTTAAGATTGCGTCTCCGATTGCGTTTTAATTCCGTATTGATAAGCAGTTATTGAGTAAGTTCGATTAAATAATAACCAATTTGTTTCTAAATTAGTGATTTTTAGAAATGCAGTCACAAATTGAGTGATAAATACAAATTGTAGTTTAATAAATCTTGAGTTGTTGACGCTTATTTTGTTGTCGGTTTGTATTGTATCTATGTTGCTATGACAACACTTATACCTCCGCCGGCGGAAAAGTGAAGAGTAAAGCTCCGGCGGAGGAAAAACGAAACTTCACGGCCGCCTACACAGTCGAGTAATGATGGATTTACTGACGTTTGAAGAAAAAATAATTTGTATTGATCACAATTTCAACGTAGAAATGGAATTTATAAGCAATGTTTTAATTAATAGTAATTATCCTATTGATTTCATTCAAAAATACTTTAAAGAGTTTGAACAACCAAATATTAGATCAAATCAAAATAGACCTATTCCTTATATTTTTGGTTTATCAGACAAAATAAACGAATAGATAATGGGTACTATTTTTAAAACAGAAAACACCCTTAGATCCAAACTAACAAAAACAAAACCACTCAATGAAAATGAAATTACTAAAAATGTTATCCACAAGATATCATGTTAATTACAAAAAATGTTATCTTTAAGATACCATGTGAATGTAACAAATTTTATATAGGTGAAACCTGTAGACCAATATCAAACCGTATAAAGAACGCCAAACCTATATTAAAAATACACAATTCCACAAATCACATATTTGTCAACATGCATTTGATAACAGTCACAGAATACAATGAAACGCTTCAAGTATTTTAGCAAAGGAACCATTATCTAAAAAACGTGCTTTAATTTTATTAAATAAAGATGAATGTGTTGCTTCAACTTCCGTTAGTTTTAATAGCACCTGGTTACCTTTGCTAATCGCTGAAGTTGATAAAGGACACTTGAAAATTAACTAAATCTTTTAACAAAATCCATCGAATTCTTCCTAAACGGATAATACCAAATTGTAGATATATAATACCTCACAAATGGATCAATTACTTGCCTAATAACACCTCAATATCACACTAACTTAAAAGACCAGTAACCAGTAATTAAACGATATGACATTATTAGTGTTAACTTGTCAAAGTCAATTCAAAACTTGATAATTTGCAATAGCTTTTTACTGTCATTTGCATTTACTAGCCATTTCGATTTTTAGATTTGTTCGTTCTTGACAACGGAGGCAGATTTGTTCCTCGAAACGTCGATCGTTTTCCAGTTTCCTTTAGGTTTTTCAGCTTCATTAGGGTCACTAAACTACCACTTATGCTGTTTACACCCTGGAGCCAGAGCCGAAGTGGCTCATTTTCCAAAGAATTGTACGGTGGAGGGGAGAAAACGGCAAACATTTGTAAGATAAGCGATCAGTAGTGTCAAAATCTCACAAATGGCACCGGATATTACATCTGGTTAACGGAAGATTCACTTTGAACTACAGATACTGCTTTTGACTATATCAAAGGTTACGCCTGATTGATGAAAAGTAAGCGAACTTGATGTATTAAATGTATTTTACCTTATTTAGGTAGGCATGTTACAAATTTAATGCATATGCACTGTAGGGTAAACTGGAAAACGGCACGATAGATACCCATTTAATTTAGGATAAAGTTGCTTATCTCTGTACTCTACCAGGCTGAGAAGAATATGAAATTATTTTCATTACAGAGGCATTATTTCTGATAATATTTAAAAACCAAGAGCAAATTTCTAAGAGACCTTTCTAAAGGTTTTCATTATTTTTAAATGCGACGCTTTTTTTCTTAGATATCTTAATCGGGTTCAATTTTAATTGCGGACAGGTATTTTTATTTTATTTTAAAAAGTGATTAGGCCCTAGTTATGCTAATTCAATTTTGCTGTCCTTTGATCTATAGTCTGCTTTAAAAAAGGAGGTTGTTATCAGTTATAGAAAACCGATAAACGGATAATTATGGTATTATTAGAAAAATATAATTATAATAGCACTCTAATAGCAGATTAGAAACTGCAAAATGGAAAAAATAATAATGTGCAATAATTTCGGCTATTGCTGTGTTATTCTACGCATTCTGCTTATTACTCCACATTAAGTGGAAAATATTGGAAGAATATTGGAAGAATCCTGGTTTGATTTCCTGGTCCCTCTATAATTTTTTTTTTCTAAATTTAAGGAGAAATATTTTTATAACCAAAAGAGATATTGCAATATGGTTTTCAGGGGTCTTTTGTAGAAATTATGATACACTCTGCGTACAAAAGATCCCTGAAAACCACATTGCAATTCATCTTTTGGTTATAAAAATATTTCTCCTTAAATTTACCCAAAAAAAATTATAGAGGGACTCAGAAATACTGAGTTTTCAATAATATTCGTTCGCTCCGACAATTACAAGAACTATTTTTGATTTTGTTCCTTGCACTAAAATATTTCCTTGCAAATATGTGAAAGAGATATAAGAGTATTTTGTTATTTTGAAAAAAAAATTGAGATATTGCTTGAAATGAACTAAGCATGCAGTTTCCAAACGCAGCAATTGTATTTAAGAGAAGTTAAAGACCTACCTACAATTTATTAAGGCATTTTTCAACATTCTGTAAAAAAACAATTTTGTTTTTAAATCTTTTTATGATAAGTTTTCGAGATGAGCAATAATTTTGCCGAAACAAGGTTTTAGACTTTTACTCTTACAGCGTTATTATTTGGGATGCACGCGCATCTGTTTAGATCCAAAATGTTGGGCTTTTTGTCTTTGTACCAAAAATTTCACTCTTTAATGCAGGAACTACCAAAACATTTTGCATACAATAGGTAAGGTTATTACAGTTTAGTAAAAAATTAAAAATAAGGGATCAAATTTTCAGTATCGGAACAAGGCGTCATTTTGAATCTATTTAATTAAAATTAGTCGAGGCATTTTTGTCCTCTACTGATACACAAGTTTTAAAAATATTTGAGTATGTTGTTTTGAACTTGCGGCGAGCCTTGAAAATACTTAGGTATTTAAATTTTCCTAATATTTCTAATTTGGTTTCAAAAATATTTCACTTTAAATTTACCTAAAAAAAGGTTGAAACACTTATTTTGAGCAGCTGTTTATTTTGTTAATTAAAATTAAAAGCAATCAAAACTTACTTGAAATAGTGTTGCACCAAAGAAAGGCCACTTTCGTGTACACGTTAAATATATTCTAACGCAATCCAGTTGAGTCCGTCCTTTCAGAGCTCTCCATTTAGCTAGCAATTTAGCTTGAAGTTCAGCTAAACCTTCCTGATTTAGTTGATCTCTATATCTATATGGATAAAACTTATCTATTGCATTTAGGGCTTGATTTGAATGTGCTGTTAAGATTCCATGGACGTTATTTAGAGCACTTAAGGTGGACGAATTTTGTATGCTAGGCGCGGGGCTTAATGTACCATTAACTACCGATTTCGGGCTTTGCCTTACATTAGAAGTCGCTGCCTGACTAGCAAGATTGCTGGCACTGGCTACTTTACTAGAACCCAGAGGACAGTCCCCTATATCTAACTGAGCCATTAGAGAAGCAAGTTCTAGGGCTAGCTCCCTGCTAAGAGGAAATCGGCCTGCAACTATTTGCTTGTTAACTTGATAACAGAGTAACAATCTCTCTTTATCCGTTTCTAGTCTTACGCTATTTTTCCACCAAAGCCTATTTTTGTAAGTTAATCGAATGACTTTACTATTTTCAAATTTTCCTAAGCCTTTCTCCCGTAAGGCTATTTCCCATTTCGATATTAAATCGCAAAGTTTGGCATTAGGGTCTAATGTGTGCTCCAAGTCTTTTTCTATAGGATCATCGCTGAAAAGTGCAAAACCATTGTTCATTCTACAGCCGATTTCATGCGCCAATGTATCTTGGAATTCTTTGATTGTTGTTGAACCATCAAAACTTGTGATGTGATAAGTACCATTCAGTAGATGAACTGGCATCGAGTGCGGTAAGGCATGATGTTGAGGGTTTTTCAGTAGTATGCTCAATACTTCCATGCGGCTGGGTTTCAATTCACGACCACCTGCGAATTTAATCAGCATTAAGCATTAATAAATATGACTATTTTATAGTGTCGATATAGTTATTTATTCATGGAGTACAAAAAGTAACTGCTTTTGCACGCGTGGCGAAAATGATCAAACGAGACCATGATTGACAATACGCCAAGTGAAATAGTATATTATTTTATATGGAGGAAAAGTAACTTTTCCTCCAAATAAAATATGCTGTTTTTTCTTCAAATGTCGACAAATTAATGCAAAAAGTCTCTTTTTAATAGTAATAATTATTATTATTAAAGATAAGTGGGTTCGCAAGGCGGCTTAGACCGGTGCGGTGTCGGTGAATAGGCTCAGATTGTTGCTATAGTAATGTGACATAAAGCTGTCAGTGGACACTGTCAACAATAATTATATTTTAAAAAATTGCGTGTTCGATTGCGTTTTAATTCCGTATTGATAAGCAGTTATTGGGTAAGTTCGATTAAATAATAACCAATTTGTTCCTAAATTAGTGATTTTTAGAAATGCAGTCACACATTGAGTGATAAATACAAATTTTAGTTTAATAACTCTTGAGTTGTTGACGCTTATTTTGTTGTTTGTTTGTATTGTATCTATGTTGCTATGATAACACTTTTACCTCCGCCGGCGGAAAAGTGAAAAGTAAAGCTCCGGCGGAGGAAAAACGAAACTTCACTGCCGCCTACACAGTCGAGTAATAACGGATTTACTGACGTTTGAAGAAAAAAAACTTTTTACATGTGTTACAATTTTTTTTTATTTTTTTTACGACTGTTTAAGTATCACGCAAAAATTCCATACCTTCTGTGTTAACTGACGTTTTAAGGCTGCTCCGCATTTATGCATTATAGGACGAATTTTTAACTCTACAGCAAAATTGCAATACCCTTGCCCCACCGCACTTTAATATCCTGTAATTTTTTTTAGCATTACATGCATTTTTGCTGCAGAAAGTTTCATGAACTTTTAAACAAAGTTCGTAGGTCTTTATGATGACTAAAGTGACAAAGTTACTATAAATATTATAGATATGTAGATGTGTTGTGGATGATTCATGTTTTATCTTACAAATGTTTGGGTTTTCTCTCCACTTAGAGCCGCTTGCTCTGGCACCAGGGTGTAAACAGCAGAAGTGCTAGTTTAGTGACCCTAACGAAGCTGAAAAAACTTAACGGAAACAGGAAAAATAGTGAACGTTTCAAGGAACAAATCTGCCCCCGTTGTCAAGAACGAACAAATCTAAAAATGAAAATGGTTAGTAAATACAATTTAACAGTAAAAAGCTCTTGCAGATTGTCAAGCTTTGAACTGACTTTCACACATAGAGAAATCAAAAAGGATTTTTCTTTGTCTATGCTTTGACAAGATGACAATTATAATGTCATATCATTTCATTACTGGTTACGGTTACTGGTCTTCAGTGTGATATTGAGGTGTTATTAGGTAAATAATTATTTTTTTTTTGAAGTTTTATATATCTATAATTTGGTGTTATTCGCTTAGGAATGAGTATATAATGAGAGATAGATATACAATATACTAAAAAAACTCAAAAATCAGTTCAATGATATAGAAAGATTCAAACTGACACCACATAATAGCAAAACACCTCAATTTTATGGAGTACCAAAAATACATAAACCGAACATACCTCTACGTCCAATAGCAAGCTGTATAAATTAATCCCTTTATCTAAAAAACGTAAAATTAAAGAAAGTGCTTTAATTTTATTAAATAAAGATGAATGTGTTGCTTCAACTTCTGTTAGTTTTAATAGCACCTGGTTACCTTTGCCAAAAACTGAAGTTGATAAGGGACACTTAAAAATTAACAACCTTCAAGCAAAAATCATTAAATTTTTCCTAAGCGAATAACACCAAATTATAGATATATAAAACTTCAAAAACAAATTAGGTAATTATTTACCTAATAACACCTCAATATCACACTAAAGACCAGTAACCGTAACCAGTAATTAAATATGACATGATAATTGTCATCTTGTCAAAGTCAGTTCTAAGCTTGACAATCTGCAAGAGCTTTTTACTGTTTTATTGCATTTGCTAACCATTTTCATTTTTAGATTTGTTCGTTCTTGACAACGGGGGCAGATTTGTTCCTCCAAACGTTGACTGTTTTCTCTGTTTCCGTTAGGTTTTTTCAGCTTCGTTAGGGTCACTAAACTAGCACTAGTGCTGTTTACACCCTGGAGCCAGAGCAAGCGGCTCTAAGTGGAGATAAAATCTAAACATTTGTAAGATAAATATTATAATCTTGATTTATTGAGCATTTTGCGTTTTATATGAAAACCTCAAATAACAGTTTTTCGGTAATCCGTGGAGAAAACGATTAATAGAGCAGCAGCTCCGCAAATATTTGAAATTCAAACAATACGGTCAATATCCGTTTTTTAAACCTTAAAGAAACTTAACGTGGGTTCATTTGTGTATTTATGGATTAATCACGGGTAGGCTGACCAGAAATGTTTAGAGGTAAAAGAGTATATACAAGAAACCATAAAACCATATCCAAAGTAATGTTGTCGGTGGCGCAAACAGAGATGCCCCGGAGGCACAGTTTATATTCGGTGACGGTATAAACTGTGCCGGAGGGCCACGGCTGGAGGCAGAAAGTTTTTGGGATTCCACGCCCAATTTTCACCCTAAAATCGTAAAAAAAAAACGGAAAGGTCGTGGACCCCTTGTGACCAATTTTGGGGACCCATCTGGAAAACTTGTGAGGACCACTAACCAAACTAACTCAAACTTTGTTAATAGTAATTATTATCACCGTTATTTTTTTTTCCTTTGGCAGGAAATATGATTTGCTGAATATTAATACAGAGAACAAAACAAACAGCGCACACATTGTACGGCACACTAAAATTCTAACAACGGCTGTTCCCAAAGTTAAACAGTTAAGCCCAAAAAAATGAGATCAAATACTAATATAAATCAAAAATATAATAACTTATAGGCACGTAAACAATAGAATAAATATTTTACATAAATTTCGTTAATGTGATTATATATAAACAAATTTGACTTTTTATGACGGCACTTCTGGCTCTTGGAGAAGAAGAGTATACCGGACAATAAAAAAGAGTATATAATATTTGATGTTCAAAAAGAGTATAATACTCTTAAAAAGAGTGTATCTGGTCAGCCTAATCACGGGTCTCTAGTTCATTAGCGTCTTGCCGCTGTGGGAAGCCTGATCCTCGTCAATGTTGTTTACACATATTTTCACTTCACGCGTTTGTATAAAACGTTTCGAGCAGGGATGTGAAAATTTGGCTGAAGTGGCGAAGCTCGCGTCTCTAAAACCCAAAGTAATTGGTTCGACGGTTCATGGCAAGTTTTTTTTTATTGGATTAGTTAGTTTTTTGATATGCCTTGGGTTAGTTTGGGTTGGTTTTTGTTAGTTGCGCTCCGCAGCGTCCGGAGGGCATTAATGAAGTGAAAATGTAAAAATACAAATGTAAACATTAAACACGCATGTAGGGCCATAAACCCTGCAGTTTGCCAGAAGTCGGGATCTACAGCTACCCACAGCGGCCAGACGCTAGTCTCTAGTTCAACAAACGCAAACGTCGATTAGTTTGAGTTAGTTTGGGTTAGTCTGGGTTGGTTTTGGTTAGTATGGGTTAGTTTTGGAGAGTATGGGCTAGTTTTGGTTAGTCTGGGTTAATTTGAAATAATGAAGAGACAAAACTCTCCAAAACTAACCCAGACTAACCAAAACTGTTTAATTAGGGTGAGTCTCTGTTAGTTTATATAGTTTTGGTTAGTTTGAGTTAGTTTTGGTTAGTTTGGGTTAGTCTGGGTTAGTTTTGGTTAATCTGGGATAGCGTTGGAGAGTATGGGCAAGTTTTGGTTAGTCTGGGTTAGTTTGAAATAGTAAAAAGAAAAGCGCGCGTAGCGCGCTTTTCTCTTTACTTTGGCTAATTAGAGTGAGTCTCGGTTAGTTTCGGTCAGTGTGGGTTAGTTTGGGTTAGATTTGGTTAGCCTCGTGTCTCCGAATGGGGAGTGGCTTGAGCAAGCCGCCAGGAGCGTAGCAGGTTGCGGATGGGTGAACGGCCAGGGGCCGCAAGGCTCCTGGTTGGTAGTGGCCATAATGAGAAGGCCGCGGCTTAAAAACCGCGCGTCCGGAACTAAAGCCACTGTCGCAGACAGGCTCTCCCACGGGCTCACATCTTGTGAGACGGACTTGGCAAATCCGGGGTCGGAGCCCGTAGCTGTCTCTGTGCTGTTTCAACTTGTATGGGCACAGAGTCCACCTCTACTTTCACCACTCTCTTTCCTATCTAGACCTCCCTTGGTCGACTCTTGTTCTTCCTGACCCGACGCTATTAGGCAACGAGGGCTAGGGTTCTCTATTCTCTTTCATTAATAGGTGCGCGACCTTAAACGCAACTTAGATGAAAATGGATAAGAAACAAGGAACTGTACCCCAGGCGGGTAGCACCAACAGCGCAGAATCCCGCACAGACCCTTCGGGGAAGGTCTGCCCCTCGGATTCTGGGGAGGGCAACTTACCATTAACACCTACCTAGAAACATGGAAGCATCATACGACCCGTTCGCGAGGAGGGACTCCATTGCAAGATCTCCAACCAAATCCGTTGAGCTAAGAAGAAATTGTCAAACCACTGACCATTTCTACGATCTGACGCGTGAAGAATTAGATGATAATATGAAAAATGCAACCCCAAAACAAAACCAGACGGAATTCCAAATATTCCAGGAAACAAAAAAGAGAAGAAGGACGTTACGAAATTCGCCAGAATATAAAACATTAAGAGATATTTCGCCTAGCGAAAATTTGCAAAAGCTTAAGGCCAAAGTTACAGATTTGATTAAATTCGGAGCTGAAAATCAAAATGTACACCGGACAGTAAAAAGTCTCGCTAGGGAAATCGTTTCACTCACAGAATGTGTTATTATGGACTACAAAAGAGACACCTATCAAGTGAACGCGGACAAGGAAAAAATTAATGAAACCACTAGAAGCAATGAAAAACTATTAGAAACTCAAATAATGGAAGAAGATGAAATTATAAATCAACTAAAACGGTAGCTAGATGCAGACCTAACGAACAAAAAATGCAAATGTAAACAACAAATTGATGAAATAATCGAGACCATAGAAGATCGAGAAACAGGAAACTTTGAAGATATTGAGAAGATACTTAGCCTATCATGGGCGCCAAAAGCTTTTAAAAATACAACTGAGGAAGAACGAACAACAATAGGTCGGAGACCGAGTCACATAATTCTGTTCTCCAACGATGAACGGGAGCATCAAAACCCTGAAAAGGCAAGTAAGCTTGAAAAGGAGACTGTCCAACTTTTTCCTGAGCTATTGTAAGAATATCCAATGTGACGGAGGTTTTTACGCAAATTTAGAAGAGAATATAACATACCGGGTAAGAGCAACAAATGAAACAAGATCAAATACGAAAACGACAACTATTGCTTACACACCAAGAACAACAGACCTAATGAAGAACCTATATTTAATCTTAAAAGGAATTAAAGAAGTACTAACTGACGTGAAGGTTGAAGAAGCAATATTTATAGCACCAATATATGCCAACCCTCAGGTGTTTAGAAAAATCTGCGAGTGCACGTTCAATGATACAAACATAAAATTAAAACTAGTTCATCCGATTGGCATACTAAAAGTCAACATCACGAAACAACGTCAAAGAAGCGAAGTAATCATTATAGAGCAAGTCGAAGGAAGGTCATACTCTGACATGTTGAAAACTCTCAAAGACAGCGTTGATCCAGAACTCTCAAACGGAGTCAAGCAAGTTCGGAAAACAATTAATGGTAACTTACTTCTCGAGCTGAAAGAGGAATCCCTAACTAGACGTCTACACGGCAAAATTAAAGACACTTTTGTGGATGGTAAAATTCGAATGGCTGGAGGTAAAAGCAAAAAAAAAACGGTATACATAAAGGACATAGACGATATAACAAACGTTGAAGAATTCAGAAATAATTTATTAAATGCGAATGCAGAATCCAAGAGAGAGTTACGGTGGATAAGTGCTTCAAATGCCATCAATATGCGCACAATGCCCGTATGTGCACAAAACCAGCAAAAGATATGTCCAACAAATGTTTCAGGTGCGGTGAAACCCCATTATGGGGAGGAGATGTCCTAGATCAAAGAGGAAAAAACTATACGAAGGCCTTGCGTCTATGGGACTGGTAATGCTTAATGATGGCAAGCATTCCATCTTAATAAGGGACAACGGAAAATCATTCATAGATCGTCTATATCTGAAGAAAATCCTGCAATGGGGAAATGTTAACTGGCAAGTGTTACATGACCAAGAGACTCTAAGCGACCATCAATTTATATTAATAAAAATTCCTGCAAAAAATAAAAACTTAAGAAAAACTCGATACATCAAACAACTGAAACCAGACGTCTTCGAAGAAAAATTAGCAGAATTCTATAGAAATTCCGAAGGAAATGATATTTCCACTAAAATCCAAAGGCTCCAGGAGACCTATAACTCCTCGTGTGGCACCTGACGGGCGGACGAAAGTTGCAAGTTGCCATATTGGTGGAATGATATGATTGAGGCACAAATCAGAGATGTCAAGGCGAAAAGAAGGAAGTTCATGCGAGAAACCGACAACAACGCACAAAGACAAAATCTCAAGTCTGAATACAAGGAAGCAAGAAACCTCCTCACCAAAGAAATTCGCAATTCAAAAAAAGGGAAATGGAAAGAGATTATCTTGTCACTACAGGAAGATATCTACGGGCAAGCTTTCCAAATAGTAAGAAACCAAATAAAATCTATAGGTCCTAGAGATATTTAGACAATTGTTCATCACAGAAATGGAAAATATCATGGTCTTGGATGAAACAGAAAACTGTAATACGATCCCGGCTGTTACAGAAGAAGAAATGCGACATGCCATAAGTCGTATTAAACTCGGTAAATCCCCGGGTCCCGACAATATGAAACCAGAACATATTAAAACGCTGCTACTAGGAAACGTCACCTTCTTCTCAAATCTATTCACTGAGTGCTTAACTAAGGGCTCTTTCCCGGGAAAGTGGAAAATTTCTAAATTAATTTTAATTGAGAAACCCGCAAAAACTAACGAAGACGAGAAGAAATATCGGCCGATTTGTCTGTTGGACGTATCAGGTAAAACCTTCGAGAGTGTCATATATGCTAGATTAAAGAGAGAAATTGAGAACCTAGGATTACTTAACCCAAATCAGTTTGGTTTCATTGGCGGACGCTCAAGTTGTGATGCAATTATGAAAATCCTAGAAACAATAAAGGCCAACAGAAACGAAATAACTAGCATCATATGTATTGATGTAAAAAATGCATTTAATACTGCAAATTGGACTCTCATCTTGAAGAAACTCATAAGACGTAGAATCCCGAAATACCTAATTAATATAATAAAATCCTACTTAAATAATAGAACTGTCATGCTGGATAAGAGAACAAAACAAGCTATAGGGGGAGGCGTTCCGCAGGGCTCGGTGCTAGGCCCAACCCTGTGGAACGTCCTCTATGATGATGTCATGGATGTGTGCAATTGCGAAAACGTCAAATTAGTGTGCTACGCCGACGATCTGGTGGCGGTAATAAGGGGAAAAATATCGAGGAGAACGTCTAATGGGGAAACACGGCTCTACATTGCATTCATTCGTGGATGGCCGTAAATAAGCTGGAGGTAGCGCCTGATAAGACAACAGCAATAGTTTTCGGATGGAGCTATAAGAATAGAAGAAATATCAAATACACCTTTGGTGGCCATACGATACGACCGGAAAAAACAACGAAGAACATAGGCATAATAGTTGACTATAATTTAAACTTTACGGCTCATACAGACTACATCATACAAAAATCCAACAACGTTTTTAAAGCAATCCAGGCTATTCTCCCAAATATCGGTGGCCCTGTGAGTTCAAAAAGAAGATTAATTGCAATGGCCTTGCAATCTATATTGCTCTACGCAGCACCGACGTGGATAGGAGCATTAAAAAGTAAAAGAAATAAGTCGAAATTGGCGCAGTGTCAGAGAAAAGTTGCAGTAAGATGCTGCTGCGGGTATCATATCATTTCTGCAACAGCAGCCACAGTCATTAGCGGATTGGTACCAATACATCTTCTTATCGAAGAAAGAGCCCGAATTCAAGAACAAATTACCCAAAATACCACAGAAGAAAACATCAAACTAATTAAAGCCAGAGAACGAAGAAACACGATGGATACATGGCAATTAGAATGGGGCATGGAAACTAGGGACGCAAATTGGTCAAAAACGGTTATTAGAGACATAAATTCCTGGATTACCCGTAAACACGGAGAAGTCACCTACACAGTTCCTATCCGGACATGGGTGCTTCGGAACATACCTATTTAGATTTAAAGAGACTGACCAAGATGCATCTATGACGACGGAGAAGAAGATTCGCCAGAACATATGCTTGTAGAGTGCAGCAGATTTGTACAAATAAGGACACAGACAGAGTTGGAACTGGGTCGTACACTCAGTAAAGAAAACTTCACCAACATCTTGTGTAGAAACAGAAATTGCTGGAAAGCTCTAGAAAAAATGATGACATTTATGGTAGAGACAAAGGAAAAAGAGGAGAAAAGAAACGAGATCGAAGAAGCGAGGAACTAGTGAGAAGAAAGTACTGAAAGCTCTTGTCTTGATGAGATATTTCTTCCTGGAAGAGTGCCGAGACAAGAAGCTGTGAGACCAAAAGAGGAAAGGGTTTTAGTCGGTCGCTGCGGCGAAGTCCGACACTCCCCATGGTCGCCAGAACGGCCCATCACCAAATGAATGCTTAAACACCAAAGACCATGGGAGTGCATAGATAAGCATTTCCTAAACCTCTAAAAAAAAGATTTGGTTAGTCTGGGTTAGTTTTGGAGAGTATGGGCTAGTTTTGGTTAGTCTGGGTTAGTTTCAAATAGGGAAGACACAAACGCGCGCAGCGCGCTTGTCTCTTTACTTTGGTTAATTAGGGTGAATCTCGGTTAGTTTCGGTTAGTCTGAGTTGGTTTTGGTTACTTTGGATTAATGTCGGTTAGTTTGGGTTAGCTGTGGGAGTTTTCGCGTTAAAATGTATTACTAAACAGCCTCATTTGTGACTTTTTCCAATTTTTGCCGTCAAAATTGTTCTGCGCAATATGTAGTTTGTCACAAACACTTTTAATTAGATAGTATTACATGTCACACAAAAAATTTTGTAAAATTCAAAAAGTGCGCAAAGCAAACATTTACCGAGATTTTTTGTATTTTTTGGTTAGTTTTGGTTACTTGTGATTTTTTGTAGGATTTGTTAACAATTATGGTGTTACATAGATTATGATATATATTGCAGTGTAGCAAAACTGCAAACATTTCGTGTTATTCATTAGAATCTAGTAGGACCGTTCAACTTTGGAACTTTGAACACGTAATGTTGCCGATTGGATTTAAGTACAAATACTACTTGCAAATAATTGTTTTTCTGAATCGTTGTTGAAAAAGATGTAAGACTGCATTGTCGTACTGCCTTTTTAGTTTTTTTTCCTGTTTTGGGTATGCGTTGAGTTAGTTTTGGTTTTGAACCCGGGCCGCCGCCGCCGCCGATAGTCGCTGAATTGAGACCTAACCATCTAAACCTCTAGACCACAACGCCTCATGCTGCAAATTGATTACATCGAGAAGACATCGAATGGAATCGCTCGAGTCAACGCCACCTACACTAGATGGCGTTGGAGACGCTTTTACCTTGATGGCGGCCAAAGCAGTTACTGTCGCGAGATACCCATTGCTCGAAGTGCCAAGTTCCAGTGTTGAACGGTCCTTAGACAAGGAGACCTAATCTAAGGTCCGGGTAGTACAAGCTATGTATTCTGTCAATAACCTTATTATAAATTATAATACAGGTTTTGTATTGAAAAGGAGTGAATATTAGTAGGAAAATTTAATTGTAAGGTCAAGTTTTCCAAGCAATTTTTACTTTTAATCTATTCTAGACAGCATAAGCTATGGATTAAAATTGAAAAAAAAACTGAAATGGTTGGGTTTATAATATTTACAAGACCCATAAAATAGAAGCAACAAAATCGCATGCATGACTTCATCCCAGTGTAGATATATACAAAGTCTGAAGCTTATGGCCTCAAAATCTTTGAATTTAGCTGTTGGGAGTAAATGGCAAGCAAAGTTTTAAAAATGCAACAATGTGAATAGGAATTTAGATTTAATATACGGCTAACGAAAATATGAATAACCTTGTCATTGCTAAGCAGATTAAAGTTATAATTAAAAATACGGTCTTCTATCTTATAGGTCATCAATACAGGAATAATAATTATGTTAAAATAAGTAGCGACTACCGAAATAATATCGCTTAGTCCAGGTGATCTTATTTCGTTAGCTTATCGCTCTCTTATATTGCAATGCATTAAAAAAGCGTCGTTAAATAGTTTTACCTGCTGCAATAGTTCTTTCTAAAGCTCTTTCACAATAAGCAGCATACTTTCCACATTCCGTCCTGTTGTCTGCGTTTCTTTGAAGATGTAGTTTTAAAAACCATAGCAATCTGGACGATTTAGGTACAAATAAACTTACAGCCAATGCAAGTAACTGCCACCCTTGTAGCAACGTGAAAGTAGGCGGTGCTTTGGGGTCTTTATGTTCTTTGTAGCACTCTTTGTGTTCCCTGTACTTTTCTTCTTGTGATGCCTGTATATTGGACAATGCGATTTGATCATCAGACGCTGTACTGTTTATACTCGGCGTGTTGGTTTCGCACGAGAACAGACTTTGCGTGGCGCATAGCAGTAACTGCTGAAAAGATTATTGGTGTTTCGTTTAATGGCTACCCTATACCCTACGTAATTCAACTAACAGAGATCTGCAAACTAAATAAAAAGTGTAACTAATGCATTATTTATTTCATATCAAAGCAAAGGAAGATGAACTAACCCTGATAGCACAAAATATTTTATAAATATTTTTAAAAAATATTTGGTAAATATTTGCGTGACAGATTTTTAAATATTTAATAAATATCTGTTTTAAATATTTATTTTATATATATTTGAATTATTTATTTTACATATGTTTTTTAAATATGTATTTAATATTGTTTTGAATTATTTGTTTTATATATATTTTAAACTCGATTTTGAATATTTATTTCATATTTTTTGAATTATTTATTTTGCATTAGAAGGGATCTTTTTGGAATGTGACTAATGGGAGTAACACACATACCTTGCTGTTACATAACAGACTATAAGAAATAACAAATAAACTAAAATTTGTTTAACACGTACACGAACCTGCACAAAACAACAACAAACAACCTCCAACGATTTACCAAAAAACTGTTCCTCACTGTATCACAAATATTAGGGCAATCGTATAAAATAATTTGAATTATTAAACAGAAAAAAGACGAAACCCCGATAAAGTAAATTGAAAAACAGCCTCGAAGGGAATGTGGTGTAGTATGTGTTTCCCATTCCTAACCAAACAAGCAACAAAGCGGGATAGTCGGAAAAACGACCGACGCGCCGCGCCGTGGTCAGCCACAAAGTGAGGCAGAGTGAAATAAACATGAGTTATTATATTAGTTAAATATTTGCAATAAATATGTTTTTACAAATGTTTTCTAAATATTATTGGTTCTACTAAAATATGAAGTTCTTTGAGAAACCACGGAAGTCACAGATCAATGATCAATGCAATGTCTTACTATGAATAATAGGTAGCGAGCACAGCACTAAGGCAATTTAACTGAATTTTCAAATATTTATTTAATATTACCTAAATATTTGCAACAAATATTTTTTTGGAAATATTTCCTAAATATTTTATTTTGCTAAAAAATATTTAATAAAGATATGAATATTTTTAAAATATTTATAAAATATTAAGTGCTATCAGGGAATGAAACCAAAAATGTAGGAAATAATACCTTGGTCCCTTGGTGCGCTGTGTGTACCACAAACTACGGAATTAGTCTATAATAGTCAAGTTTTTATCGCAAAGGAAAATGTATGCCTAATATATTATGTCTCTTTGCATCTCAGCTCAGATCCTACGTGTTAAGAGTTGCAGATGGAACAATATAATATGGATTAAATAACCTATCTAGAGCTTCAGATGTTGAATATAGAAAAAGTACATATGAAAAAGTAAGGATGCAAACGATATTCGTGTTATTGTTTATGATATTGCCGTAAATACAGTAAATACAACACATCAACAACTAAAGTTCGTTTCAAAATTAGACAAACGAACAAAAATTTCATTAAATATTGACGACATTGAACCTTTGCTATAAACGAAAATATCGCTAGTGATTTGAATAATTGAATTAATTACCTAAAACTCAATTCAGTTTTAAAAAGTAAAAATTTCACATGGACAATAATAAAGTCATTTTGAGTAACTTTGGCGAAAATAGCTAATCGTATATGGTTTAATAGCGCTAAATTAAAAATTATGTATATCTATAGAAGGCTCTAACACCAAAAACTTTTCACCCAGATTTCCTTGTTTTGGTTGGATTACCCAGTCTGACACGCTTATTTTAGTCATCAAGGGGATATATGTTTTAGATATTGAACAACGTGAACCCTATAAGCAAGGGCGGCATTAACTCTTAATATTTGAACAGACAGGGTGGTCTGTTAAATTTTCTTTACAATGATATTAAACTTCTTAAATTTGGAGCAGTTTTGTCAAGAAATTGCATTCTAAAGAATTCTTGATCTGGGTTAAAAAAGAACATTAGGAGAAAGTCTGTTCAAATGGTACAAATTTCAAAGGTAAAGCAACAGAAATAGCAATGATCAAAATTATTGGTTATCTTGCCTTTCATGAACTAGATTCATATACAATATCACATCACACATGAGGTGCTCAGCTTTTGTCGTCCTGATGTCCAACGTGACAACCAAAATACGAAATAAGATCATTTAGTTCCTCGATATGAATCTAGCTTGTGACTCCACAATTAACCGGCTACAAATGTAACAAAACTTATAAAAGTCTACAAAATCGAGATGTAATGAATGAAAAGAAAAAAAAATACCCAGAAAGCTCTAACACCAAAAAATGTGTTTGCTTGATGTTCCCGAATGGGAATTTAAAAATTAAATTTGAAAAATATTACTCACAAACATAATTTAAAACTATTAAAAGAACCACAGTTCACAAAAAAACAAATTTTTTAATTTTGTATAATAAATATAAGCAACTAAAAACTGCATAATTCAAATTATTCTTGTAACGCGCCGTCCTTGCCTGGGACCGGTTGTGACGTCAAGTAGCTCGTTTGTCGTCGCGTCTGACGGACGGCAGAGCAGGGAACGTCTTAGCTTCCATTATTATTATTAATATTAAAACACAGATTAAAGTACAAATCAATACGAATTGTAACAAACACCCTGGCAATTCAACGACAAGCAGTAATAAACGTAAATATTTTAATAATTGTGGCTGCCGATGCCATACTGCCTTCACTGACATTTTAAGATAATTATGTCAATGACTGCTTTCCGATCGAACGAGCGGTGTGATCACGTGTCGTTTAAAATGAGTAGCTTGCGGTCACAACTTTAATTGTTTGTTGCAAATTAAATATTGCGATTTGAGGGCTGATATTTGGTGTGTGCTGTCTCTATAGGTAGGCAAATATATTAAAGAAATAAAAAAAAAATTGTTCAAGTCCCCCATTGGTGGCAAAATTACGTCAAATTAATAAAACGGAAATGCCGAATATCATGTAAGGTTTGAAGTGGCTCAACTGGCAGTTCTGGGCCATGTTGCGATATGCCATATACTTAGTAATACAAGAATAATATATGATTTGACGTTAAATCATTCAAAAGTTTGAAACATAACAAACTCTATCCGTATAAAATTCAGTTAGTCTATGAATGCAATGAAGATGATGTTTAAAATTGGTAAAATAGATGAATGCTTTTTTAATTGCGGTGTAAATGGCCATTGTTGCTGTTACTGGGCCACAACAATCCAAAAATATTCAGTATCCTCAAGAAGTAAATGTTTGGGCTTAAGATATTGTGTTGCTCTTGTACCTCTTAATGATTTTCGGATCGCTTTTGATAGAGCTTTAGTGTAGGATTGGAGAAATGTGCTATAATTTATTGAAAAACGATATTTCGCCGTTATCGGTATTATCGAACAAGGTGACCTTTAAAATTTGTAAAAAACTTTACATTCCTGTAAGTTTCTAATGATACCTACTAATAAGTTTGCTACAAGACTCTCTTCCTATTTCAGATTCAGGGTGGATACTACATTCGCTTTGCGGTTGAAGCTGCACGGATGAAAATTGTCATACGGCCTTCGGAATTAAAATTATCGTATCTGAGCTTTTTTCGATTTGTATAGGCAAAAATGAGAAATCTGGGTGGAAAGTTTTTCTTGGGCTACCTTTTCGTTAATTGATTTCTTAATGAGTTAGTAAAGCTCAAAATATGCAACACGAACATATTATTCTATGTACAGGATTTTCATAGTATGGGAAATTTGTGTATATTGTATGATAAAGGTATTTTCTACCGAATCGTAGATAGCTCAAACATTCATTCCTGAGAAATGCAGATAAATAATAAATACAAACTTAGGGTCGTAAAAATGGAAAAAGAAACACCAACATTCTTTCTTAGGAATAGGAAGAAAACAAGTAATACAAAACAACCATAACTAAACGGCATCACATATCAAATAATATGTAATCAAAAATTAATGGTTTATATGTTACCTATTATTCTACCTATTTGCGAAGTTTTTCAACACTACTCTGTGCAATTCAAAATTTGTAAATAAACTTTACATAAAATTAAGACTTCCCGGGAAGGAGCAGGGTAATCACGACTGCCTAGTTAGTACATAAATCTAAACTAAGATAATGGGGATGCAGTCTTCAATTTTTTTTTGGCCTTAAGGGATAAAGAAAACTCCTTTTTTGATATGTCAAGCTTTCGAGATTTATTTCACCTCTTCATCAGGACTTCTGCAAAATAAAAAATAAATAGCATCTAGTGCTAAAACATTTTTGGTTAGTTTCCTTACCAAAGTGGGATTACATTAAAAACGGGTGCTCTAGACAAAATACGAGAGGATCCATCCTCAAACCGCTTTTTAATTATTTTTTTCTAAGTAACTACTATTTGGTTTATCTTATTGACGTCTTCAAAATCTTGATTACACATTTATTGTAAAAAAATAGAGGAAGCAATATTTAGGAGTATCTACTAAAACTTGCATACGATTTCCTAGGGTCAGTCTGGCGATGCTTCTACCCGATATTTTATAAACAAATAGTCAATAATTTCGTATGGTTAATATTTTTTCAGGCTTTCGCAAATTTTGCAAATATGTTCAAATGTTTTGCTGTTTTATTGTAAATACAATGCAATTTTATATTAGACCCTATTTTCGAGTATAACTACTTTTTTGTTCGCAAATGATTTGATTAATTTTTCTGAATTTTATTATTTTTAATACTTATGCACAATTTTAATTTGTAAATATTTTTGATATTAGGATACCGTCGGATACCGTCTTAGCTTGTTTAAGCTGGTTTCCAAACTGCTTTTTAATTTTATGTTCAAGTTTTTCTCTCTTGTTAGAGTAAAATCAATGGTGATATGGCATTCGTATAGTTCAATTTTCATCGAATACCTACTTAAAATATGAAAATTGAACTATAAAAATGCCAATGTTATTCTAACAATTCCTATTTCGTCGAATGTTGGTTTAAAATGCTAAACTAAGTCAAAAATATCTGACCAACAAACAAAATGCTTCTTAGAATTAATGGGTATTTAAAAATATGTATTCTCTGAGATTAGTTTTATGAATCTTAAACAAATTTGAGAATTGCACAAAATGGTGTTTTATGATTATAATGCTAGCTCTACAGCAAACTTAAAAACACTAATCCAAAGATACAAAATAAAACAAAAGACAACAAGAAGCAGACTTACGCTTTTCTTAAGCAATTTTTGTGTGGATACCTGCACTCCTAACTTTGGCAAAGGCACACTTTTGCTGGTTTGTTTAATAAGGGCACATATTAATTCCGCTTGTAATTCCGGCATATCCAGACACTGCTGTAAGGCATTTTGGGCTAAAACTACGTGGTAGTCAATTCCTGCTTGGTCTACGGCAGCTGATAGGAATAGTTGAAGGCTTTTGAAGAGTTTAATTGCTTCTGTCTAAAAAACAAGTGGAACTCAGAAATATGGGGTCTTACAGATCAATAACAATAATAATTCATTCAAGAAGAAAATGCTTGGAGTTCATATTATAAAGTGTCAAGGTAGTATTAAACAACGGTGCACCCAGCCCCGATAAAAATCTTCTTCTATTAAGCTAAGCTAATAAGCGTACAATAGTATAAAAAAAGTCAAATTTTCCTACCCCTCTTTATTTTCGTTAGTTTTTGACATATCGAAATATATTTTACCTATTTAAAAAGGCAGAATTTCAATAATGTTATTTCAAGCTTTTTGGCCCGATTGATCCTGTAAATGCCTAATTTTTTATTTTAAAGCCTAAGGAAGAGTTTATAAATTTGTCAACATAACTATAAAGTCTAAATTAGGGTTTGGAATCTTCGGCAAAATGCACTACAACACAGTTTTATCCACAACACCATAACAGAATTTTTGCACTCAACGCGAGTTTTGCTAACCATGTTAACTGTAAAAGCTGATTCCTAACTACGTGTAAAAAATGGATTGACGTGTTCTTCGGTTAATTTTATATAAATAGAAAATGTTTAATAAACACATATCCGCTAATGCTTCGTTTCTAAGATACCGGGTATTAAAATGTCTAAAAAGTAATTTATTCTGAATTCTTCCACAACCACACAAATTTGAAGTTTTAATTTTTGTCTATGAATATATTTAGCTTATGAACATGTTATAAAAAACCCAATATTTGCATCCCCTATTCAAGTTTTCTACCAATAAGTCAGTGGCGGGCGCATCGATTACCCTGGAATTTATAGTACGTTACTGCGATTGCTGCTAGTTTAACCTCAATTTTTAGATTATCGGGTCCAAACAGGACAAATAAGGTCTCCGGTGTTTTTTCATAGGCTTGAAAGGCTTTATGAAAAATATATTTGGAGAACAATTTATTTAATTTTAAGCTAAAAAAATTATAGTAGGTACTAACCTACCAAGAAACAAGTATACAATACATACAATACTTACATGTTTTAACTAACTAATTAAAAAATATAATACTTGTTGAAAGAGACGACCATCACTCATAATAAAAGCTTCAGCTCTTCATATTAGTGAATTTCTCACAGTTTCAAAAATTCCTAGGGTATTGCTTATCATGTCACATCCAGCTATCATACGTTTTTTTGAAATTGACTAACGTTGTTTATTGACACAGCTTAGACAAATCTCTTCTTGCACGCCTCAGCCAATCCATGTATTGGAAAAACTGAATTTACATGATCGCGGACTCCTAAAGAAAAACGTGCTGGCTCACCATCATGCATGAAACACATATGGAGCTTAAGTACAATAGGTCCTTCTTTAAGCGAAGTTGGTAAAATATTTGGTACAAAATTAAAACACATTTCTCAGGTAAGATGCAGTTGAAAATAGTACGGTCCGATTACCATAGTCTTCAAAAATACCACCCCATAGTTAAAAAAATGTGATGTTGGAAACGTGCCTCCAGAATTGACGATGGATTTCAACAGCCCAATTATCATTATTGTGGAAGCTTATAATAGCATTTCTGAAAAACGTGGCTTTACTTCTAAACAGTACACGCGCAAGGTATTGATTATCTGGTGTAACTTTTTGACTTCACTGAATACGTGGAGGATAATCTTGAGGTAGGTTACATCGCTTGTTCCAATTGTATGTAGACATGGATGAATTTCTTCTTCTTTTACAACAATCCGTACTAATTTTGGACCAATGCTTAAGTCGGTAGCTATTTTACGACGAGTGCCTGTTAGTAGGTCTTCGTACGACGTACAATTTGTTCTTCTTTTTCTCGTGTACTAATAATTGCTATGATCTTTCCACCTTCTACATTTTTCCTAGATGACCCTATCTCCGAAAGACGCTGGAGAAGGGTTCTAAAGATTTGGTAATTGCAAGCTTCCCGTTTTGGAAGTCTCTCCATGTAAATACGCCTCGCTGCTAAAGAGTTGCCATCAGCAAGCCCGCAAACATACCAAACGGCCAGTTCGTGATAGGCGTAATTTGCAATTATGATGTTTGAAGATAAACTATATTCGTTTAAAGGAGAAAATATAAAAATGAAAGTGATAGTACAAGTTATTATTTGATTATTTACAGGTTTTGCAACACCGCATTATAAGTAATGGTGGTCATTTTCATTTTGTTAGGTATATACTGTAATTTTTTAAAATTTACTAAATAAGATAATAATAAATAATAATAATAATAAATAATAAACTCCTTTATTTCAAATCGTAATTACAAATTACAAGTAACAAGTAACACAAAATGAAATGACGTTATAAGAACAAAAAAAAACTAAAATTTAACAAAAACAAAAAAGCTTACCATTTACCAAAACCAAAAAAGGTACTGTATACATTAAGCATTAATAAAATCTCCCAACGTATAAGGCTCCAAATTTATTAGCATTTTTTTAATCTCAATCTTAAATAGCTTTGGTGAACTAATTTCATTTTTATTACGCATGCATCATAATCAACGATTATCGCACGCTGCAGCGTGCTTAAAACATTGATTTGTATAGGAGTGGATAAGCAATAAATAGACCAAACATGGCAAATTTACGACCGCGAAATGTAAACAAAGAGATTTCAATTTGGACTTGCGCACTAGAAAATTAGTAGCAGCTAGCTGTTGCACCGTGAAGGTAAATAGGCAGGCCCAGACTTCGCAAGTGATTATTTCACCAAATATTCGGTAGATAATACTAACTAAAAGTTTTTCAATTTTGTCCAAAAAAATGTTCAAATCACCGGAGGGTGGTCTATAAATTGATGCTATCAAATCCTGTACCTTACCAAATTCACATTCTACAACCGAACATTCAAAGACGCCACTTACGGACAGCTTATTTAGCTTTATTCGAACTTTACATTTCACTCCATTTTTAACGTACACTGCCGAACCTCCAAAACCATTCGTACGACAAAACATGGATATTAATTTAAACCATTTTTTTCCCAGGTTTTAAGCTGATCGTCTGTTTTCTAATGTTCAGTAATACAAAGTACATTACAGTCATTATGCGCCTTCACCATTTCGTGTATCCTGTCAACTGCATTTCCGAATGACTGCAGGTTTTGATGTATAATACTTTTTGTATTCTTTATACTACTGACGTGTTTGTTCTGTGCTAGTTTGTTCATAAAAAAATAAGTAGCTGAATAATGAATATGGCTTTGATATTGTACAAGTCTTTTTTATACATTGGACACTGAACATCTCGTGCAGAATGCTGGCTTAACTTAAGGTCAAATTTCATTTTAGCACAATTTGAACATCTAAACACTTCCTTGTCACAGTCCTTGCCAAAATGCTCACCACCACATTTGTGACAGCATTGCTTTTCCTTACAGTATTTAGCCATATGACCAAAACCTGAGCAATGAAAACAAATAGCTAGATTAAAATGCTATTGAACATATACTTTAAGGAGGTCCAAATTAACTTTTTATTTTTTAAGGAACAATTTTGATATTTCTGTGGGTGCCTGTAAAATCCAGAAACCCAAATAGGGAAAATTTGGGTTTCTACATTGTTTTTTGGCAATAAATGAAATGTTATCAGTGACACTGTAGCCTAGTTCATCTTCTATTTCATTATTTAATCTGATAAGGTCATTTAAGAAGTCTTCTTTTGGTATACCATTGGGTCGGTATTTTGCAACTCTTTAACTTTTATATGATTTTTATTATTTAAGGCCGCTCTCAGTTTTTTCTGTTGTTCTTTATTGATACTTTCAAGTACAATAGCCCCATTTTTCAAGTGTCTAATACTTTTAAAACCACCATCAGTTGCTGTAGCAGATATTTCTTCTCTAAGCTGCTGACTTGCTTTTTTCGCGTCAGTGACATTTTCTATTGTGATAACAGTTTCAAGTTTTTGTCGTTATTTTTGGGGTGATCCATTTTTCTATTTCAGGTTTATTACGATTCTGTAAGTTCCTTATCTTTTACAGTGCTCACTGAGGCATATGTTCTAGGCTTTTCGTTAATCCCTGGTATGTTTTTAAAGGTTGTCTGCGTGTCAGGGTAGCAATTTTCCTTACATCTTAAAGCTAAATTTTCTTTTTCTAAAAGTCCAATTTTATATATTAACAATGTTAAACATTTATTAATGTTATTACCCGCATTTGTTAAGCAATTCTTTTCTTCTTTTGTACAAAACTGTCCTTCAGGTTTGTTTGCTGTTTTTTGTATAATATCTAAGGCCAAGAACACCTCAAAAATTACCTTGTCTGTTGATAATATTGGTTGATTGTCTTGTAATGTTTTATTATCATTTATAACTTCTTGTGAAATAATGTGGGGTTGTGTATCTCTATTTGTACTATATTTCTGTCACATGGCCTTTTTGCATGTTTGTCTGAGTCTGGGGTTGTATCAGATCTAAGTCTCATCAGTGTATTTTCATAATCCTGTATTTCTAATTCCGTGTTTATTTTTTCAGCTGGTAATACTGCGTTTTTTGGTTTAAAAGGGTCATCAAATATTTTGTTGGCCTCTTTATTGAATGTCCCCTGTAAATCACCTTCACCTTTATTATCTGTATCTTTTTGGTAATTTTTATCAGAATAGAATTTAATGGGTTTATTTACACTTTTTTCGTCACAAATACCGATAATCTTATTTCTTTCGGATCTTGATACGGAACCCAGTGAAAAACCTCGTTTTTATTCCACTTTTCCTTTTACTATTTAACGGTTTTTTTTATTTTGCATTCTTCCTTGCCCCCACTTTCGTCCCCCATATTAATTTTAACTTTTAATTTTCTCTAAAATACCACTAAAACTAACTTTTAATGCAGAGTAAACTTTTGTTGTTGAAGGTCAACAATATAGACTCAAAACAACTTTCATTCACAAATCTTAAAAAAAAACATTGGAGACCTTATGTGTCTTGTTTGGTACGAATTTATAAATTGACCATAAAGTGGTAGCAAACGCAGCTATTTGTCAATACTGAGAAAAATATTTGAGTACATGCACGCCAAAATTCAAACTTCAAATTTGAGACGTTTTCGAAAAATTCAGAAAATATTTGTTCTTTTTCTGTAAATTTTAACACCCTATAATAGAAATGAATCATTTGCAACACGTGTTTATGGGATATTTTCTCTCTAAAATTAATTGGAAATCACGCCATTAAATTTTGGACACGTAGTTAGGAATCACCCTGTATATTAGCACATTTAATGTAGACATTTGACATAGACGCTTATTATACTAACATTAGGAAAATTATCACCAATTTTGCAACTTAAGAATACAATTAAATTATATTTTTTAGACAAAAAAACAGTGACGTGCCATTAATTTTAAAACGAAAATACATTATTTGACATTCAATGCAAGAAATATCAGATAATTAAGAATGATTACTAAAATTGATTACCAAAATCCTAGACAGTACTGTATTTTTAATCGGACAAAAAGTTATGTTCATGTCTGTTTTAACCGGAAGGAATAAAAATGCATATTTTTTTGCATGGAGTATTAAATAATTTAATAATAATTTTAATTACACGTCTCTGGCTTACTTATCGAAAAAAAAATCAGTTTATTCTCATTAAACGAAAAATGTATTCTTAAGTTGTAAAACTGGACATTCAAGTGTTATTATAGGTACGCGTTTAGTTTAATTTCTCTATTTTGTATTCTAATATTTGGTTACGTTAACAATTTTAGATAAAAGCGTTCTTACGTAACTTAGCAGTCCAATGAATAAAAATTTGAAGGGAAAAATGGAGCATTGCATGTACAGAGTGGGTCAAAAACGCATTTTTTTTGCTACCTCTGGTTGAAACTACATTCTTTAAAGTTTGACTGTATATCCAAAAAAGTACTTGTTTTGCATTTTTAAAAAAATGTGTTTGAATATTTAAAACTAACGAAGAAAAAGAGGTGTGGAACTTCTATATGGAAGACCCTGTATACCGAATAAGCAAAATAGTTCTCACTTAAAAACTATAGCAATAGGAATCATTTCAAAATGGAATCCCTTGAGTATTGCGCATGCGTCAATTTAGTATCTATGATTTGTAAATTTAACAACACTATCTAGAGGTAGTTTGGAAGCCACATCAGAGACAGTTAAGTAAATTAGAAAATTTGTCCCATCATGCCATCTGTTTTACTTAATGCATTTCCGTATAGCGCTCACTTTGTCTAGCATCACCAAAGGTGATTGTAGATGGAGCCAAAGTTGTGTAGACGCTGTTGCAAAAACAAATGATATACGTATTTGTCTAACTCATGGAATTCTGTGTTAGAAGTTAAACAGCTGAATACTAGATGACATCGACAAGTATGACTATGACAGTTCAATACGTTACACCATGGTGATCATGTTTTCTTTTTAGGTTAGGCTGATTTTAGTTTGGCTTGCTGCTGTTTTCTTATATTTTTTATGTTACACTGGATTTATAAACTCGAAAATTTCGAAATGTTGAGACTCAGTTGGGAGTTAAAATTTTAGTTCAAGATGAACTAATGAAATCATTCAGTTCAATTTATAAACTCAGTCGGCGAAAAGTTCGCCAATTTTCAGAATGTTCGCAATGTTCAGAGATAACCAAATTTTATGTTCGGAGTTCGGAAAGTTCGTTTCAACCAATGAAAAATCACCGTACTAGCACCTGATCGCTGTCAATAGCCGATTTGACATTTGAAGTTGCACAGCTGTTTTTGTTTTTATTGTTAATTGTTACTTTTTTGTGAAAATGCCCGAATCTGAAAAATGGAGTAAAATTGAGGATATTGATGCATCAGTGCCAAGAATAATAAACTTTTAAAGCTCTTGCACCAGTGCTACTTATAGAAATAATTAAATATTATCCATTTTTGTACAATCTCGGTTACCAGGTTACAAATTTTTAATGCCCGAAATTCTATTGGTTAGAGTTTTAACCAATCAAATATGAACTTTTCCAACTTCTTGGTGATGTTTATAAATGCCATAAAATTAACCTTGAACTCCGAACTCTGAACCTCACCAACTATGAACTTTCCAACCTCAACATTACGAACTTCACGAGTTTATGAATGGACCTTTAATTTCGCAAATTTTTGCCTCAAAGATATACTTTTTCATTCATCTTGTGACTGAAACGTTAATTTATGTCCGGAGTGGAGTGGATCAGTGGACTACTTAATAGAGATAAAGCAAACAACATCATGGCTGCTGAGACTCCTTGCATTATGTCTTGCATTGTTTGTGGATTAAGAGAAGATGAAGTTGAAAAATGAACTATTTTCCTTCGTCCCTTATCTTGTAAAAGTATGTGCATCATCAAACATTAAATATAATTTTGTATTTGTGTAATGAACTGTGACATTGGTTTGAATTTTATCTAATGATTATTCATTTTTAGTTTTAAGTAAGCACATATGGTAGGCATATTTTGAATTCACTTATAATTGTTTGTATTACACTCTGACTATTAATTTCAAGTGACTCATTTGTATTAATGAATATATTTTTTATGAAATATGTATGCATTTCGATTACATGCCTTGCCTATTCTCTACGGTAGATTATTTGAATACTGTTTCGATCAACCGCAATTTTCTTATATAAGCCACTTTGATGATCTGTCCCTTTTGATGAGGTAAACATTTTTTAAATCTTATTATGTATTTGTGTGAATATTTATCTAAAACTATTTGTGAACATTGCATAAACTCATCCTTTTAAAAATTAGTCATACGAATGAATACATAATATAATTAAAACTTCTTCACCGCATCAGAATGAATAAAATATAACAATAAACCAATGAAAGAAACATTTAAACCTCCCGCGCTTTTGGCGGGCCAAGCTAATCGCGCCACCTGCTTTCACCTTCATGAAGCCAGACAGAGATAGCATTACTCATCTTCCTTTATGTGAGACTTAGTGATGGGCGGTCCGGGTCCGTTGATGGATTCGGTCCATCTGAATCAGTCCGTCAGTGGACCCGGTCCAATGGATTCGGTCCAGTGGACCGATTCAGGCTTCACCTTCACTGCTCCTTCTTGGCATGTCACATACCTATCGAGCGCTTCCCGGTCCGGCGGGTCCGGTAACCGCCGCGCCGTGAAACACAAACGTTTGTGTTTTGCCGACGGGAGTTTTTTGCATAACCTGCATTATTCTTTCTAAGATTTTGTGAGGTTTAAATGATTTATTTAAATTGAAAATAATATTGATATTGAACACCATACGAATTTGGTTTTAAATAGGCAGCATAAAATTATACAAAATCAATAATTTCCATATCAAATGGAACTGAGCTCTTGTAGTTTATATTTTATACACAGTGTGTCCACTTAAGTTCGCACCATATGGGAAACTTTTTTATTATCAATTTTACGAAAAAAAGTTATTCTTTATAAAAAGTTCCGCTTGGTCCAAAACCTAAAATGCAACCATCAGATATCAAATTTCTTCAGTACGCATACGAGATTTGTCAGAAAATATGAATTTTTCCCAACAGTAAAGTAAATTTATTTTTGAAAATATCGAAAACTTTAGCTAGTTATCTCTTTATTCGTTAAACATTTGATAACTTTTACGTCTCTTAACTTCTATGTTGCATTATTTTGATGATGCATTAAAATAATTGATGATATTGTAAAATAAATAATTTTGATATTTATCAATTATTTTAATGCATCATCAAAATAATGCAACATAGAAGTTAAGAGACGTAAAGGTTATCAACTGTTTAACGAATAAAGAGATAACTGATTAAAGTTTTCGATATTTTCAAAAATAAATTTACTCTACTGTTGGGCAAAATTCATATTTTCTGACAAACCTCGTATACGTACTGAAAAAAATTGATATCTGACGGTTGCATTTTAGGTTTTGGACCAAGCAGAACTTTTTATAAGGAATAACTTTTTTTCGTAAAATTGATAATAAAAAAGTTTCCCATATGGTGCGAACTTAAGTGGACACACTGTATAAAGGAATATAAATATATTTTGTTTTAAAAAATGTCTGCTATTTTCCTTAGTTTTTTTAAAAATATCTATTGTACTAAATTTTTTTAATGTAGACAAAATATTATTTAAAATTTTAAAACAAAAGCAACCATTAAAAATTTTCTTATAATAACAAATGCATACGCCATTATTACGCAAAAGGTTTCTCTGGTTTCTCAAACAAAATTCGTAGCGGCGCTACGGACTCGGACCGAATTGTATTAATTCAAGGAACTCGACTCCTATAAATCGTTGCTTCACCCGAACCGATTCACCACGACATCGCTTGCAGTCCTCGCACCGTAGTTAAAGCAGGTAGTGGACCGGGTCCGAATGATATGATGGATTCGGTCCGACTCGTTCCGTTACTGGATTCGTTCATTTGGACCGGGTCCATCCGGACCGACACACCTCTAGTGAGACTTTTTTATCATTTAATCTCGTTGCTTGTCTCTGGTCACGTTTTCAAGATATCTTTGATTGGCAATTTTGCAGAATTATTTGTTATTTATCCCAAATAGGTGGGCTTGGTAACTGTCAGTTTGTGTCGATTTGTAGGTGTTAACGCTCTGTTAGGAACGGTAAAGGAAAACAACTTCCAAAGTTAAAAACCGGTCAATAACGGTTCATATTAAAGTTAGTAATGGAAAAAATATTTGTTCTAACCTGTAAAGAATCAGTAGCGAGACTGGTTAAAGGAAAGTAGGACGGTACTGCACCATCTTTTGTACAAGGCACATGCAGTAAAACGGGGTGTCTCCATAGCACACAATTGCAATCTCCATCGACTTCCATCAGCTTATGTATCAACTGTTCGTATTGGGTACCAGTACTTGGACCGCCTCCACTAGCAACCGTTAAATGATATAACCAAGCATCTTTTTCCTGAAATGGAATAGTTATTTAAACAACAAGTTTTGAAAATAACTATTTTCACGCGCGCTAGACAGATTGTTGGGCCGAGCCGTAGGCGAAGTCCACAAGTCGAGCGAGCTGTGAAGAAAAGGTTTCAAACGAGTTTTTTACAATGCTTTTCCTACAATTGCAAAATGAAGCAACCAAGTACGTAATATTTATTTATTAGAAAGACAAACTATCCTTACATAATAAATAAAATCTACTAACACTAGGTACTCTTCATATTTAATGTTACTTGCTTGATGACAATCTCAGTTACTAATTAAATAATTAGCAGCGTTTTTCACACGCTGTGTGAAAATGCCATTTTTAGAGGTTGTCTAGCGTGCGGAAAATGTTAATTTTCAGAGGTGGTTGTAGAAAAATATATTTTACTTCCATATTGCCTTACAATTAAATATGCAAAATTAGTTAAATATTTTTAACGATTTTAATTATAATACGAAATTAATATAAAACCTAATTGTTAGTTTACTAGTCAATACATATCTTAAACTTTTACCTAAGTTGGGGTTGGGAACCTACGGCAAAGTGCATTAAAACAGAGTTCTATCCTCAATACAGGTAACATCATTTTTGCACTCAAAGAGCGTTTCACTAACCATGTTAGCATCATCAGGAGTTGATTAAGACTAGACTTATTAAAATCTACCTAATGGGATTTTATACTAACTGTTTGATTAGTCAAACCAAACCAAAAAGAACTAATGCTAGGATCCTACTAGTCATATTCGATCAACCAATACAATGGACTCTATGGAGTAGGCCCTCTATCACCATTTAAATTATTCTGACATATAATTATTTCCATACTTGCGTATGCGTCTAATATTTTAAATTTTAAATTTTATTCTATGATTACTTTCAAGAGCATGCTCGACAACATTTGATTTTTCTGTTCTACCACACTTTAAGCTATGTGTTCTTTGTATCTCGTTTGTATAGATCTTCTAGTTTGCCCAACATATTTTTGGCTTTAATTCATGCGTCATAAATTCCACTTCTTTCATTATCTCAATTTTGTGCTTTCGACCACCCAATAATTCTTAATGTCAACTGAGTTTGGTATACAAATTTTAAGCCTACGTGCTACCTGCAAAATTCTGTTTCGCTAATGTGGATAAAATTCTATTTTAGTTAAACTTTTACGACTATTAGTTAAGAGGAGACCAAAATAATTGAAAGTAGTTAACAAAATTTAACAAACTAACGATTACATTCTAGGCGGTTGGACTTTATTTGAAATAATCGGAGAAGGTGTCACTGACTAATACAAATGATATATTGTCACTTTTTCGTAAATTCCCACCTTCTTAAAGCTCCTCTATCAAAGGTGAAATATTCGTATATAAGATTATTTTGAGTCATACACGTTGGACCAACAAGTTTCCACAATTTTTAACTATATATTTATTAACCAGTTTTGAATATATCCCATCGCCCTCCTTGAGGCTTGAGAACACCGAAGCACAAAGTCTGGAGCTGATCAATGACAGTGTGTGGCAAGCGGGGCTGCATTGTATTAGCTGACAGGAACTTAAAACTGGTAAGCGCAGTTTGATTACGGGAAGTGACACCCCCGCCATTCCAAGTTGCCACGAGATGCAGCTCATCAGATCACATCGTCCTCCTCGAGGCTGAAGAACACCGATGTATAAAATCTGAAGCTGATCAATGACAGTTTGTGTCAAGCGGGGCTGCATTGTATTAGCTGGAAAGAACGTTAAACTGGTGAGAGTAGTTTGATTACGGGGAGTGATGCCCCTGCCATTCCGGGTTGACACGGGATGTGGCCCATCTAATCCCATCGTCCTCTTCCAGGCTGGAGAACACCAAAGTACAAAGTCAGGAGCTGATCACTGGGGAGTGACTCAACAAATCCCATTCACACCCCTGTCAGACTAGGGACCACGAAAGGAATAAGTCTTAGGCCGATTCTTCCAGTGGAAACGGCCTTAGGTGGTAGATACATAAGCCTATTCGCATTGTCCGGTGAAGAACCACCCCACCAAAACTGCGTAGGGCTAAGTGGTTTTTCCGAATAACTTTCCCCTTTCATGTTGGTGGTTCCGGAGTCCATAGTAGGAATATATGGAGATGATGGCGCTTCCAGGATCAAAACATTCCGGAGGTAAATTCCCAGGTCATTCAGATCTCCCTGGAGGCCCTTCAAGCAACACTTAGCAGTCAACAAAGATACCGAATCAATTTAGAATAGATTTCTGCAATATAAGAGGCCTAAATACAAAAATAAATTCGGGACACCAACATCTACAAGAAAATAGACCCTTTTTGTCCGAAGCGACTTTTCGGTTCACCGTGAGGAAACAGTCGAACCGAAGAGATTACGCAAGTAATCTTCTCAGAAATAGAATCATACATCTCAAAGTCCATCAAGTTACCGTTAAGGAAAGCCCTGGTTTGACGGAAGATGCGAAAGAGCTGTAGGTAGGAAACAGCAATTCTACAAGTACCGGCAACAAAACCAGACCGCTGAAAATCGCAATTATTTTGCCGAAGTGAGAAACGAATTAAACGAGTGATTGACGAAACTAAGGACAAACACAAGCAAAGGATCAGGAGTAAACTTTTGCAATGCTCCAGTGGCTCCAAGAATTTCTGGTCGGTAGCACAGGCAGTAAGTAATAACTTTACAAAAACGACTCTCCCACATTTGACAGACGAACGCGGCATTACAGCGACTACAGCCAAGGAAAAAGCAAAATGTTTTCATCGCACTCTACCCTAAACGTCCCCCAAGGTAAGGCTCTCCCCACCATATCGAACATAAACACTGCCGTGGCAGAAGTTAAGTTTGATCATCACGTAAAATCCTCAAAGAACTCTCTGTATTACCGAAAAGGGATTTATCCATCTTCTTGGAAAGCCGCTCGAGTGCAACCTGTACCAATAATCTCCAAGGTTATGGAACGTGCAGTAAATCAGCAACTACTCGAGTACCTCGAGACCAACAGTTTAATTAGCGATAACCAATACGGCTTTCGCAAAGAGAGATCGACAGGAGACATATTGGCCTATGTCTCTCATATATGGAGTAGGGCAATTGAGACCGACGGAGAATCTCGAGCGATTGCGTTGGATATTTTGAAGGCATTCGACATAGTTTGACATGACGGATTCCTTAACAAACTGCCGTCGTTTGGACTACAAGCCTCTTTCTGCAGCTGGCTTGCCAGTTCCTTAAGAACCGAACTCTGCACGTTGCAATTGAAGAACACATCTCAGACACATTTACCATTAACGCGGGCAAGCCACAAGGCGTAATACTTTCACCTCGTCTATATTAACGACCTGCTGACCGAAACCAATAATCTTGTTTACAGTTTTGCAGATGACAGTATCCTTGTCTCCCAATTTAGATCAGAAAAACCTTTACCAGCGACTGAGATTTATCACCGCAGACAGGAGCAGATTACAATTAATTAAGATCTAAAGAAAGTTTGAATTTGGGGCGACAGAAATTTGGTCTATATCAGTGTAGCAAAAATCCAAGCAGCCACGCTTATCAAGAAAGTCCATACGGCGGGCCCTGACATCATTAAGGCAGGATCGACCATTCCTTCATCCTCGCAAAACGGACTACTGGGTGTCTCGGTCAACAGCAATATGTCCTGCTGCGTTGCTAATATCGCAAAATCAGCCTCGCAGAAGCTTGGTGCGCTATTTCGCAACAAAAAACTGTATACACCGCAACAGCTGCTCTTGCTCTACAAAGCGCAAATAAGACCGTGCTTAGAATATTGCTCACACATCTAGGGTGCCGCACCAAAGCATACCCTAAAGTTAATGGATTCCATTCAGAAGAGAGCTGTTGTTCTCGTTGGCGACCCAGAGTTGACCCGGCATCTGGATAGTCTGGAACACCGCAAACATGTGGCCGAGGTATCTCTGCTTTACAGATATTTTTACGGCAGATGTTCCCAGGATTTGGCTCTTATCCCGCCCCAGCAACGCCAGTCGGACAGTCGCGACAGACGGCAAGAACGCACCCGTTCGTTGTACAACTAAAAACACCTAGAACATCGCTTTACTAGGACTTCTTTGTCTGGTGCACTGCGTCGCTGTGGAACTCACTCCCAGGACACCTGTTTCCACCAAATTACAACCTATAGCTATTCAAGAACCGTGTCAATAGACATCTCCGCACACACACCGCTCGTCCAGTGCTATAGGGTCTCCCTTTAGTGTGTTTGGCATTGCCATAAAAAAGTGAACTCGATGATCTCTTGATTATTAAAAAAATTAGTTAAAAGTCACGTGGTTTAAGCATCTTTTATCACAGGGTGAACGAAGCCAAAACTTTTGAGTTGCAAGATGGTGTCAATGACAAAAACAATAATGATCAACTATTACTTAAATAAAATGCAATTTGATTTTATAAAATATTGTTATCAGATTTATGGTAATTTTTTGTAGCTATATGAACATGATGTATCTTATTGTAAATAAGCAAATACATTTATTGCATTCATACAGCCATTACGTAATTCAATTATTAATAATAATTTAATCCAGACGAACCCTACATTGTGAAATCAATCAGACTCAGAGGTCTGGACTGTGGAAAACATTAATTGTATATGCAGATCGATATGATCATGATGCAATTTTAGTCAAATGTTTCAGATACTCTGAGCATGACTTGCAAAAGCACCTGATAATGTATATTTGCAATCATCCTAATTCGATGATCAATAGAAAGAGTTCGTTGGTTTTTCCTAATTTTGAAAAGCTATCATGAATTAATGACGCAAATTCCTATCGTTGTATTAACAAGCTGCTTCGCTCTGCTTTTCAGATATATTATAAGCCCTATTTTAACAGTTTCGAAACTTTCGATATGGGCGAAAATAAAACATTTCCTCGTCAGCTGATAACTTAAATATTATTTAATGAATATTTCTTCGAAACTGTGTAACTAGAAGTATAGGTATATCTCCATATATCATCTGACAGATTCTACCGAAATCTGATAAACACAAACCTCTTTTGAATCAAACTTCACGTTTCGCCTAACCGAAGGTAAATATACAGCACATTTTGTATTTCTTGCGCTAATTAAAACATTTCTGCCTGTCCGTAGAGTCCTTGGACTTCCACTGCCTTCCCTTATTTCCAAACTAACCCGAATGCACCAACTTCTGTTAGGAAACTCTTTTACATTAAGCGAATTTTAATAAATAAATTTAATTTTGTAACCTACTTACTAGGAATATAAAGTAAAATACCCCATACATCTGACAAAAAATGGGATAGCTATTATAAAAAGTCTAGTTGGACTCTGTTAAGCTAACAAGAATCATTTTATTCGTATTAATCATAATTTTGGTTATGAAAGATACATTCTTGGGACTAAAATAAATGCACATGCGTCAATTATTATATTTTATTTAATTAATAATAAGCCCCTTAATATTTTCTACAAATTGTGTGGTCAAAAATGTATTACTAAAAAGTTATTGAAGAATGAGTAATATGAGCTTTTTGACTAAACTTTATACACATACTTACCATATTTATCCACATTTATTATTTTTACTGGGAGGAAATATTTTAAAAAGGTATCAAACTTTGACTTAATTTCAGGAAAGGCCAGGAATCAAAATTCAAAACACCCCTGAATGTGCTGATGAGATGACTCAAGTTATCATAGCTGCTATGGAAGCTTTCATCCCCTCTTTTATGAAACGTATCTCAAATAGTAAATCATGGTTTGGAAAAAACTGCTTAAGAGCGGTCAATACTAAATATGCCGCCAACCGTAAATGGCGCCGAGATCCGACAGCCGAAATTCGAAATATATTCTTCACGACTAGAAACCAGTGTAAGCGGACCATTGACGAGATCAAGGAGGCATATAACGAGCAGACCAAAAACGAGCTTCTCAACTATCCTAACGGATCGAGATACTTTTGGTCAGTTGCCAAAGCTGGCTTCTCAAAGATGTCAATCCTACCACTGACCAAACATGATGGCTCAACAGCGGAAACGGCCAAAGAAAAACCGAACATTCTTGCCGAAATGCTTGCATCAAAACCTATTTACCTTAGAACTTCAAGCAAAGGCCCCCAACTATCTTGAGAGTGAATTTCTCAATGACAGGTCTGATAATTCGCCAACGCGAACTGAAACGAATACTCAAAGGCCTAGATACTAACAAGACCGCAGGAGCGAAAGGCGTTCCCGCAATAGTACTCAAAAAATGTGGTGCTGAACAGATCCACTATGCAGTTAAGTGCGTGCTTTTCTTTTAGTTAGAAATGCGGTCAGGTGTAACCAATCCCGAAGAAAGGTAAAAAACGATTCCAAATAACTACCGCCAAGTTGCCTTAGTTCCCATTATGTCCAAAGTCATGGAGAAACTGATCAACAAGCACCTCTTAAAATATCTCGCAGCGATCGCCAGTACGGCTTCCGCAAGCACAGATCAACGGGAACTTACGTGACCTACCTGTGAACCAAAGCCCTCGAAAACTACGGCGAATCTCGTACAGTGGCTCTCGGCATATCCAAAGCAATTGATAGGGTGTGGCATGACGGATTTTTAAGCAAATTGACAGCATACGGACTACCATCAGCACTGATTCTATGGCTTTCCAATTTCCTAAGGGATCGAAGCATTCGAGTTGTTATTGATGGATATTTCTCGGAGGAATTGAAAATCAATGCCGAGGTTCTTCAGGGGTGTATATTATTTCCCATACTATTCCTATCTCTTAGATAGGGCAAACAATTCTAATTATAGCTTTGCAGACGCCAGCACTTTTATATCTTCATTCATATCGTTGACTCCAGTTTAGCGCTGCCATTGTTACCATCAATGAGGATGTGAACGCCATCATTCATAAGCGTGCTGGGCGTCAACGGAGAAAACAACAAGTCTTGGTGTAATCACATCACCAAAATTGCGAAGGCAGCAGCATAAAAGTTAGGAACACTCTATATAACAAAAGAGTTGTATATACCTCATTGGCTCTTACTGCTCTATAAGGCCCCAGATAAGACCATCTCTGGAATACCTTCCCATGTGTGGACCTCGGCACCCGAACACTTGCTAAATATATTGGACTCTATACAGAGGAGAGCAATCCGTCTTGTAGATGACCCAGAGTTGACTAAAGATCTCGATAGCCTTGCGCATCGAAGAAAAGTTACTATCGACACTACTACGGAAGGTGTTCGAACGAGCTGGCACTTATTATTCCGGCCAGAGTTGTGCCAAACAGAGACACAAGCTGCTCATGAACATAATATTCAGTTGCGAACAACGAGGTCGCTGCTAAGGTTGAAATAGGATAAGAAAGTACAATAATTTTCTTAAAATTTAATTTGAATGCTTAATTATTGTTAGTGATTACTATTTTAGTACGACAATCAGGCCGGTTGTAGTGTAAAAAACAAGGTTGTTTTATTTGCAGGTTATAGTTGGCTCTTTATATGCGTTTGGCAATTTTCCCCAAATATTTAATACCTAGTTCATAATGTTCTACATTGTTTATTAGGTATTGCAATGGCAGGAACTTGAATTCTTCGCTTGTAAAATCGGAGAGCAACTTTTCCCCATTCATATGAGATAGCAAAATGTCTACAGAGTTCATGTTTAAAAGTAAAATTTATTAACTTGAGTAAATTGCTGTTTGGTTAATTGCATCGACTTGAAGTTTTCTGTAACGTTTTCGTTCTGTCTCATGAAATGTTTCCTAGACAGATCTGATACTGATAAAACAACCTATCTAATTGTTGTTGAATTATTGTTTTGAAGGCTATTCTTAATAGAGAGAGATGTTGGGGAAGAGGGAATGAGTCAGTTTGGAGAATTTTTGCAGTAGTGTGAAGGAGCGGTACGGTAGGAGGCCTAGGGAACACTAGCGAACATTTTGCAGTAGTGTGAAGTTAGGTGAGTGGATAATGGTTTGAAATTAGGTAGGGAGAATAGCGACGTGAGATTAGGTGGGAGAATAATGGTTTGAAACAGGTAGCGGGACTAGGGATCACTAGTGATCTTTTTTTGATCTCAAACCGGCCATTATTCCCTACTCACGTTTTCGAAAATATTCCACTTTATTAATTGTGTTCCAGGTCCTGTATCGTACAATATATTCGAAGATTAAGAAAAACTTTTAACTCTCTTGATATCAACTGATGGATTTTCGAAGTTTAGGTAAAATTCGAGTCTTATCATGTAAGTTTCATTCATTTCGTATGTAATTGACCAGAAACGTCGGAATCAGCGTTTTCTCGCTCTAAATATGCAAATTAATGCATTTCCACTGTTGGGGTTTTCAAAAAGGGAACCGTTCGAATTACCTTGCTATATTTGGCAACCGGCGGGAACCACGGCATTAAAAATTAGGCAGGTAGAAAGTGACACGCTCTGTAAAGAAGTGTGAAAAAGCTAGTGTCGTTTAAATATCGAGGCTGACCCCAATGTACTAATTATACCACTTTATCCTCTGTCTTAACTTTTAAATAAAGTTAGCTAATATTCAATATACATGTGTTATTTGCTCAAGTTCAAATATTGAAGCAAAGAATAAATCCCGATCAAAGCAATATATGTTAATTAATCATAACATAGTTTTTGGTCCTTCGAACCGGATAGTGATCTCGCAGTTAGTAGAAGAATAGGAGGAAAAAGGTGTAAGTAGTATTTTATATTAAATAATTGTCATATTTTCGAGTTTTTGAAGTATTTTGTACCTTTCGTTGACAATGTCGTTAGTTAATCTAAAAGCATCTACGGGATAAATTAAGGGTAAATTGACTCGATTTAAAAAGTATTTTGACGAGTTAGATAAAACTGAATTTAGGGAAGTTGACATTTAACAACTAAAACTTCGTATTAAGAAAATAGAGCCAGTTTTAGAAGAATTTGAACAAATTCAGGCTGATATTTTAAAAGAATCGCCTGAGGAAATTACGAATAATAATAAAGAGCAAGAAGATTTCGAAATGATATATTATGAGATTTTAGGAGAAGCAAATTGTATATTAGAAAAAATTAATCAGAACGAGGTTAGTGCTATAAAGAATATTTCTCAAAATGTAAGAAATAATAAATGTTAATTATCTCCAGTACAGTTGCCTAAGTTTAAAGGGAAATATGAAGAGTGGGAAGAATTAAAAAATTCATTTTTAGCAAGTTTTTTTATTTAAAATCAGTTTTAAGTGAAGAGGTTTTAGAAGTAATAAAATCTCTTCAAGTCACGGACGTAAATTACGTTACAGCTTGGGACTTGCTTCAAAAAAGATACGAAAATAAGAGTTTAATAATACATAATCATATTAAGTCAATTGTTAAATATCCAAATTTAAAATATAAGTCTTATAGGGATTTAAGAGCCTTATATGATACTTTTAATAGACATTTAAGATCAATGGAATCTTTAGGAGAATATGTAAAATCGTGGGCTAGATTATTATTGTATATTTTGTCTCCCAATCCCGTAGGTATGCACAAGATTTACCTAGCATGGATGATATGCACAAGTTTTTAAATAATAAGTGTCAGGTTTTGGAAAAAATAGAAATACATAAAAGTGAGCAGGTAACAATACCAATAAAAATAATTTTGGCAAAAAAGAATTTTCTAGCCAAAGTTTATTCGCAAATGATGATAATGTATTAAAATGCTTCTTTTGTCAAGAAAATCATCTAATTAAGTGCTGTTCTAAATTTTTGCAATTATCAGTACTTCAAAGAATTAATAAAGTAAAAAAAAGAGGTTTATGTTTGAATTGTTTTAGGGACAATCATTTATCAATAAAATGTAAGTTGCCTAAATGTAATAAATGTCATAATCCTCATAATATTCTTTTACATCTCGAATATGAAAAACCTTCTCCCCCTCCTCTGCAGCCACCTATTCAAACAAAACGTGAACCGAGTCGCCCCAGCGGAACGCGGAAAAACAGTTTGCCAAACGGAAATAGTGTTGATAACGACACAGAAATAACGGCAACGTCGATTTTTTAAAGATGAAGAAATTGAAATCTCTGATAGTTTTGCACAGGCGACCAAATATAAATCGGGGCAGTCACAGATATTGTTATCAACTGCCATGATTAATATCATAAATAATGGTAAACTCTTTCCAGCAAGAGCTTTATTAGACAGTGGATCTACTAGTAATTTTATAAGGGAAGATTTTTGTGACAAAATAAGACTTAAGAAGTCCAAAACAAACCATGTAGCCAATGGGATCGGGCAAAATGCAGTCAAATTAAATATGCATACCAACATTTCTATAATGTCTAATTATGACGTGTTTTCGAAAGAAATAAATTGCTTAATAATTTCCGAAATTACAGATAAATTGCCCAGAATAAGTTTTGATAATAAAACTGTTAATATACCTAACTCTTTTCAGTTAGCGGATCCTAATTGCAATATTTCTAATGAAATAGATTTATTGCTGGGATCACAAGTATTTTGGGAAATTATGCGTCAAGGACATTATCAATTAGGGGAAAATATGCCCATTCTGCAAAAAACCGCTTTAGGTTGGGTTATAACTTATAGCGGGAAATCTAATATGCAATAATAAGAAAAATATCTGTGATAGTTTAGCTTCAATAAGCTGTTTAAGTATAAATGAAAAAAATCGATGCGCAAATTTTAAAAGTTTGGACAATAGAGGAGATTTCAAATAAAAATAACATACTTTCAGATTCAGAGAAATATTGCGAACTTAATTTTGAAAATACTACTAGGAGGGATAAAAATGGTCGTTTTGTAGTCGATATACCTTTTAAAGAATCGTTACCAAAGTTAGGAAATTCTAGAGAAGTTGCATTAAAAAGATTTCAATCCTTAGAAAATAAGTTAATAAAAAATGTGTCTTTACAACAAGAATATGTGAGTTTTATGGAAGAATAAAAGTCCTTGGAACATATGAGGGAGATAGAGTTAAATTCCAAAAATTTAAATACAGGATAGTTTTTGCCACATCACGTAGTAATTAAGTCAACGAGTATTACTACAAAATATAGAGTTGTTTTTGATGCTTCAGCGAAAACCGATTCCGGGTTGTCATTAAATGACGTGCAGTTTGTAGGGCCTGCATTACAGAAAGATATATTTTCAATTTTAGTTAGATTTCGGAAATTTCAGTATGTAATGACGTCTGACATTTCAAAAATGTATCGTCAGATTTTAATAAATGATAAGCACAAAGAATATCAGAACATTTTTTGGAGATCAAATAAAAATTAACCCATAAAATTATATGAACTAAATTCGGTCACATATGGCTGCGCGTTTGCACCATATTAGGCGGTTCGATGTATTTTACTGTTGTCTAAAGATCATGAATTAAAGTATCCTAAGGAAAGTTATATAATTGCAAATAGTTTTTATATTGATGACCTGCTGACAGGAGCAGATTCTGGCGAAGAATTAATAGAACTCCAGAAATATATATCTAAAATTCTATCAAGTCAGGATTTGAATTACGGAAATGGCAGTGTAATGATGTAAATATCTTAAATCAGTTTTTACTAAATGAACATTTACCGGTTAGTGTATTATGTATTGGAGAAAATGATAGTAATAATAAAACATTAGGTATATTTTGGGATCCCCATGGTGACAAGATTAAATATTCAATATGTAATTTTGATAATAATATAACTCAGATCTCAAAACGAAAGATTTTGTCTTTAGTTTGCCAAATTTTTGATCCCTTAGGTTTGTTAGGACCAGTTATAATTTTGGCAAAAATATTGTTACAGGATCTATGGAAAATAGCATGTTCTTGGGATGACACTGTGCCTGAAAATATTTTTAATCAGTGGATAGAATTTCAAAAAGACTTAGAGTATATAAATAATATAAGCATACCTAGATATGCTTGTTTAACAAATTATATAATAATAGAATTACATGGATTTGCAGACGCGTCCATAAAAGCTTACGGAGCGTGTTTGTATATACGATGTGTTAATGAAACAAAAAATATTATTTCGGTAAATTTATTATGTTCAAAAACACGCGTTGCGCCAATCCAGCAGTAGATTAGAATTGTCAGCGTGCGTATTATTAGCCAAACTTACAAAAAAACCTGGATTCTTTAGAAATAAACTTTACCTCCCAATATTTTTGGACAGACTCGTCGGTGACATTAGCATGGTTAAAAGGCGATATATCGAAATGAAAAACCTTTGTCGCGAATCCTGTAAGCGAAATAAATAATTTAACACATACATATAACTGGTATCATATCCGAAGTAATGAAAATCCTGCGGACTTGATATCCAGGGGTTGTACAGCTAGTGAGTTGTATAAAATAATAATAATAAGTAAGTTGAATATAAATTTTGATGTTCCGGAACAAAAGTGCAGCGATTCAGAACTATCTTTAGTAATAAGTATTGAAAGTGATAATATTGTTGTTAAATTAACTGAAAGACACTCAAATATTACTAAATTAGTGAGAGTATGTGCTTATATTCTAAGATTCGTTAAAAACTTAAAAAATAAAAAACAAAACAGTGTTGATATAGAAAAAATCATAAGCACTCTTGAATTAGAATAAGCACTTTTGTTTTTAATTAAAACTTATCAAATTCAATGTTTCCGGGAAGATTACAATAATTTGTTAAAAAGGAAACCTTTAAATAAGAAGAGTAAACTTTTATGTTTAAACCCTTTTATCCATGAGTCAGTAATAAGAGTTGGTGTAAGATTACAACACTCAAATTTAGAATTTGATAAAAAACATCAAATTATTTTGCCAAAAGGTCATCACCTGACGGATTTAATATTACGCAATGAGCATTATAGACTGTTACATTGCGGAGTTCGACAATTATTGATATATTCAATTCGAGAAATATTTTGGCCAGTCTCATCAAGAAAATGTTGTAAAAATATTGTTAGAAAATGCGTTGTATGTATGTTTTCGCTCAAAGCCTAAGATTCAAAATTACTTAAGGGGAAATCTACCTAATTATCGTGTACAACCTACTCCCACTTTTACAAATGTGGGTGTTGATTATGCTGGCCCCTTTATGCTTAAAGATAGGCAAACAAGAAATGCAAAACTTCTTAAGAGCTATGTTTGTTTAATATTATGTATGAGTACAAAATGTATACACTTAGAGTCGGTAACTGATCTTTCTACAGCTTCATTTTTAAATACATTTAAATGATTTATAGGTCGCAGAGGTAAGCCGTCTAATATATTGTCTGACAATGGTAGGAATTTCGTAGGTGCTAATTCGGAAATAGAAAAACTTTATAATTTTCTGGAAAATGAGGCTAAATTAATAGGAGAGAATTTTGCAAATGAACGTATAAAATGGCTCTTTATTCGAGCCAGGTCACCTTCATTTGGAGGGCTTTGAGAGTCTGGGGTAAAATCCGCAAAATTTCATTTGAACAGAGTATTACAGGGTCATTCTTTAACATACGAACATTTTTCGACATTTTTACACAGGTGGGGGGTATTTTGAATTCCCGACCTTTATGTCAATTATCTAATGATCCTGAGGATCTAAATGCTCTTACTCCTGCCCATTTCTTCATTGGACGGTCGTTAACCGCCCTACCGGAAGTAAGTCTCCAGCATATTCCTGACAATCGACTGGACAAATACCAAAAGATGTAAGCCATGCTGCAAAGTTTTTGGCAACGATGGCGCAATGAGTACCTGAATGAGTTACAAACCAGAGTAAAATGGCAATGGAATGGACCGAATTTGAGAATTGGATCATTGGTTCTGCTCAAAGATGAAAACTCTCCAACTTTCCAATGGCAGTTAGGACGAGTTACTACACTGTATCCAGGGAGTGACGGTGTCGTGAGAGATGTCGAGGTAAAATCTCAATCTGGTGTTTTTCGATGTGCGGTCACTAAGGTGTGTCCATTACCTATTGAGTAATGGCATCTGTGCGACATGTTTTAAGAAATATTGTAAAAACGGTTAAACAACTTATGTTGCTAATAATGTAAACAAGGTGTATAATTTTAAGGTATTCAAATGTCCATTAGACTCTGCTCTAATTAGCCCTTCAATAGGCCATGTAATAGTTATAAGGTATTTAATGTTCAATACTTTTTGATTTAACTAGCCTTTTAATAGGCCATGTAATAGTTGCAAGGTAGTTAATGTTTAGTAACTTTTGGTTTAATTTTTTTGTAATATAACTGTACAGTACGAGCAATATTAAGGCTTGTTTTGAAACTAAGTAGTTTCAAGGCAGGCAGTATGTTGGGGTTTTCAAGAAGGGAACCGTTTGAATTACCTTGCTATATTTGGCAACCGGCGGAAACCACGGCAATAAAAATTAGGTAGGTAGAAAGTGACACGCTCTGTAAAAAAGTGTGAAAAAGCCCGTGCCGTTTAAATAACGAGGCTGACCCTAATGTACTAATTATACTACTGTATCCTCTGTCTTAACTTTTAAATAAAGTAAGCTAATATTCAATATACTTGCTTGTGCTATTTGCTCAAGTGCAAATATTGAAGCAATGAATAAATCCCGATCAAAGCAATATATGTTAATTAATCATAACATCCACGTTTTATAAGCACAACTTCCAATGTTTCGAAACCATTCGAAGGAATTCATCCTTCCCCATAACTACGTATACCTTTATAAATTTACGTCAAATGTCGAGTTCATTTACACGTGCATTATCATTCAGACACGTGCAGTATCATTCAGACTTATATAAAACAAATAATAATTCTGGTTCACTGAGGAACTCCTATTTCGTTATTGCTCCTTATGCACCTTATTTTCAGAGAAAACTATAATTTCGTGCCCTATATTAAATATATATTTAACTTTGTAATTGCACTCACCTGTTTCCCAGGACACAAGAGGTAGGTAGGACCTGTATTATTTGGAAATATTCCTATCGTGAGGTCGGGGTGTTCAGAGTCTCTTTCTTCAGAATCAGAATCTGACAAATGTTCAACTTCTTCCACCCTGGCTTCTCTCATATTTATTTGTCCATGTGAAGTCTAAAATAATATATACAGTTTAGCGTTTTATATTCACATTAGACACAGGCAAAATTTGACAACCACCATATAGAATAGGTATCTGAAATTGACTGCTGATGAGATAATGCATTTAATTGCATTATTATTTGTATAATTTAACAATAGTACCTTGAATAGATTGTAAACTCATTTTTATATACTTACCGTGTCGGAAGGCGTCTTAAAGTACAAAAACATTTTGCCTATCAAAACACACCAACATCTTTTTGCGTGACCATTCTTCACTTTTGTTAACCATCCTTGTACCGAAGGTTTATTTTCTTCCTTACTCAATAATATCTTAGTTGCATTCCTTCGTTGCACATTTTGTAATATTCTTACCTATAAAGGGAATATTAACAAATAAAAAAATATCAGTATATAAGATTGTAGGTACCTAGGTATCATACGAAAGATTATACACAATATCAGATATGAATTCCATTAACGATTAATATATCTGCAGCGTGTCCCAATTTAGTTGGACGAAATGAAATTTTAGACTTTTTCAAATTAAATGCTAAAGAAAATATCTATATTATCGCGTTTTGTTTGTGAGTTAAGTGTTTAAGATAATTGCTGACTTTTAATGAAGAAATTGCTTCGTTGTGAACAGAGAGTTGAGGAATAGACAAATCAGTGAAAGTAATACAAGGCACCATTCAGGTCCAAGGATATACAATTGCCAGCTGTTTTAAATATTTATCTTGACTAATTGAAAAAAGTTTTGCACGTTATATTTTGATAGTCAACATTTCCATTTATAGATTTTATTTTGTTGAAAACGGAGCCAGTTATGCCTTCGAAACTTTAAGTCTTTTTAGGTATTTTAGGTTGTATCAGTCAATAAATTGGCTTAGGGCTAATGATAACCTAAGAACTGAATAGAAACGGTATTAGCCATTCAAGTGGCCTAAAAGGCAAACATTTAACTTCAAATACATTACTAGAAGCATATTACACAGTTACTTCTGTGAGATTTGAAGTACCGCACTTCCACGGCTGTTAGTGTAACAAGGGCAAATATATTTGTGAAATTTCATTTTTCCTCCGCCGGAGCTTTACTTTTCACTTTTTCGCCGGCGGAGGTAAAAGTGTTACCATAGCAACATAGATACAAACAAACAACAAAACAAGCGTCAACAACTCAAGAATTATTAAACTAAAAATTGTATTTATCACTCAATTTGTGCACTGCATTTCTAAAAATCACTAATTTAGGAGCAAATTGGTTATTATTTAATCGAACTTACTCAATAACTGCTTATCAATACGGAATAGAAAACGCAATCGGAGAAGCAATTTAAAAAAAAATATATATTTTTTACAGTGTCCACTGACAGCTTTATGTTACATTACTATAGCAACAACCTGTGCCTATTCCCCGACACCGCGCCGGTCTAAGCCGCTTTGCGAACCCACTTATCTTTAATAATTTATTATTATTATTACTATTAAAAAGAGATATTTTTGCATTACTTTGTCGACATTTGAAGAAAAAACAGCATATTTTATTTGGAGGAAAAGTTACTTTTCCTCCATATAAAATAATATACTATTTCTATATATCTGGCAGTAAACGCAATGATACTTTTAGGTATTTTCTCAATTATTATTCTTTAATGTGGTCTAGATCAGCAGTGTCCACATAACTTGCAAACCTAAAATAACCCATCGAGGACCTTCGAATTGGACAGGAGGGATTTATTCTGAGCTCTGAATCAACGTTCTTCAAATGGCTTCTAAGTATACATTTTTTTAATTGGTACGCGAATGCAGAGAACCAATATTTTACACATGGATGTTTTCTAAAATAAATTAATAGTTCTTTTCGACAGATCCGAAAAATTAGCTTGTTTAGAGAGTTAGAAGGAACGTCCCTTGAACGCTACTGGAAAATGGATTTCTGTTTCAGTTTGTGAGAAGTGGGAAAATATTTCAAATTATGCTGCAAATCTTTGAAATATAGGACGAGATTCACGTCCTAGCCAGAAAAATTTTCATCGATAAAACTAAAAAAGTTAACGTGGCTTTGAACTTAGTAATGTAACCTGGTCTTTATTCTAATATCCTAGCACCTGGAATATCAATATGACGTGTTTTTAACGTGTTATAACGTTGCTGCTATGTATGCGTATCTATTACATTAGCACCTAATATACCGTTACGAAGATCATGCCGATTTTATTATTTTTTTAAATATATAAGCTGGTAGTAATAAGAATTGGAATCAAAGATGTACTAATTCAATTTGCCTACGTTGGTTTAGAATATCAGTATATTTCAAGCCTATCTGAATTTCTTCGAGGCTCTTGCGATGGCAGTACACAAATCCCATACAGATTATGCACTAGATGTTTTAACGTTCTTTATTATTTCAGTGACTAATTTAGTGACGATTTTCAAAATAAAAGATAAATAATTACCCACTGGAATGAGAAGTAAATCTTTCCGGAATTATATCTATTCAGATGTCTGTTTTGGACACTGCCTGTATGCATGGATATTTTATATTTTCCAGCCAGTTTGCTGAGTAATGACTTAAAAATCAAGAAAAGTTAAACAATGAAATAATAGTTTTGAGCGGGAAAAAAATAGCACCATTCAGTGGATATTTTGCAAAGAAAACTAAGTAGATATTATGAAACCGGCAATAACACAAATTGTAAAATGAAGCAACTATTTGCTTAACATAAAATAAGTTAATATGAAAAGCAAATGACCTCTAGTTGTAAAATATTGTAGCTGAAACTTCCGACTGTGTTGAAAGTTCAAATTTTGCCTAAAATTGGAGAAAATAATAAAATTAATGTTTTAGAAAATTGCATATTTTTTAATATTTAATTGTAAAATTTCCCATAACCTTTTTATGTTCAATTTTGAGTTTTTCAATGGAGATTAATATTTATGCTGTTTAAACTTGAGAGCTTTTTAAATTTGGAGCATTTATCGGTATTGGTTTCGGTCAGATCTTTCCTGCTCTTTACACTTTTCTTTTGAAAATATGTGAGAGCAAACTATGCACCATATCCTTCCTATTTAGGGTGCTGTCTTCCTTATTATCGTGTAGTAGACAAATTTAAAAATTATAAATGTTAAGGAAGCGCCATTCGGGAAGATCTGACTGAAGCCGATGCTGCAATATAAGTAAACTAAATTTGTGTAGCCTCCGAATTTAAAAATTATAAATATCGTCAAGTAACTGCTATATAGATATAGAAAAGTTATACAGAATTGTGCAATTAAACATTTTCAATATATACAATAATTTTCCAAGTGTATTTTATAAATTCCTTCACTTTAGTGCAAAAAGGCAATTTGCTTTATTTTACTTGACTTTTCCAAGTTCACCATCACTGATAGATGTTTTTCATTCCAAAATTGCCAGTTAAGACTAGCCGGTTATTGACAATATTCAACGAATTGCATACCTACTACATTTTTAACTTACAGTATAATTTACATGTTTATAAATGACTGAGGAGGATCCAGATCCAAGCGTGACACGCTTGATTCTTGTTAGGATTGAACCTTTATTATAAGTACATTAACAGACCGAAACATTATAGTAATCTTAGCTAACTACCAATATCACGCCAAGGGGACTTATAATTAAATTTCCCTTACCCAATCTTCCATAGCAGTAATTGTATCTGCCGTTAAATAGTAAGTCTTCTTTCCAGTGTCTATTTCGAACGTGTTTGAGCCATCGGCTCTCGTAATCTTACATACTTCATCTAAAATTATTTGTCCTTGGGGTTTTCGGTTAATATCACTTTGGCTTTTATAATATGTAAGGATTCCATTTTTAAGCACAAACCATTTTTTCCTCCAGGTTTTTAGTTTTCCACCTAAAATGAATAAATAATTCGCCTTAGAAGTTTAGTTATCCTGTTAATATTTACTCCTACACGTATTTCAATTTCCGCAGGAACAATTTGGAGGAATTTTATTATATTGGAATTTTTACCAGTAACATGCTTGATGGAGTAATAAGAGGCCTAATTCTAAGTTTTCAATCTTTCTATAATATTAATTGTTCAATACATATTGACATTTGCAAATTAACATTAAATTTCATTATTTTCCCTCACACATCTTTAGATATCTACCCTTTCCATTATAGAAAAATGATGAATTTGTTACAAATTATTTAAAAAACTACCAAATTTTAATATTAAATACGTTTAATGCATTAATTTGAACTAACAATCATTTTCATTTCATCATTCTAAATTACACATGTCATTTCAAATTACAGCGAACATAATTATAAAAGAATATTATCAGGTTATTTTGAATAGATAAGACATAATTCAGGTTTTTATCTGGCCACCAATAACTAGTAAGTACATCTTCCTTATATATAGGTGTGCTTACCTAATTTAGCTAATGATCCACATTTCTCTAAGCTTTCTATTCTTTTAGGACTATCTAAATAGGAAGCTCTAAGCATCATGGACGACTCTAGACTAGCTGTATCACAACTAATGGCATCAGGGGGTACGGCATAGTCATCGGATAGTCCGGATTCGAATGATATATCTAAAACAGCTTGAAATTACTATCACTAGAATTAAATAATAAATAAAGACACAAATTAAAAACTGTATTTTTATTTTTCCCACAATTTAATTACATTATAAGATATGCTGGTAGCTATTGGGTCATGAATTTGCAAATGAAATAGAAAACTCCGTATTATGACTGCAAAAAATATTATAACACAGAAATTAAAGTTCTTTGAGCTCTTGCACTTCATCTAATTTAAGTACCTAAACCATTTAAAAACACAATAAATAAAATAAAAATGGAAATTTAAAACAGTTTTTTCAGTAATTTAATGGATATGTGCATTATAAGTGCAGTAGTATGAGCATTATTATAGCCACGAGCATATGCTATATGCACGTGTAATGTACATTTTATCTACAAAAATAAACAAAATTTGAATTAAAATATTCAAAATTCTGATTTTGACAAGCTGCTGTGTAAATAGAATACTAAAAAATTACTTACGTAATAAGTCATTAAATCGCCAGTGACGTAAGGGGTTCATTACATAAGTAATGGTGTAATAACTCTGATTACGTAATTAAAATAACTTAAAATGAATGATGTAATACTGTGTAAGTCACAGATAAATTAGGTAAATATAGCAGTATTATGTATAGGATTAAACATTTACTCCGAATGATAAATGCTATTTTAGCCCCAAAGGTTAAATATTAATTTTGCACACACATATCAATCAGCAAAGTATTACTTTTCCTGCCTTGGCAGCAAAGTAAGTACTTTGCTGCCTAGGCGGCAAAATGATTAATCTCCATGGGAATAAAACGTTTGACATAAGTTGTCAAACTATAATTATTATGGACATATACATTTCCATAGCAACCAACCGTTCCAACAATTGCGATTTCTGTCAAATTTTGTTTTAATTTATCATTACAGGAAAAATAAAAAGATTGTGGGAATGGTAATAATTTGCAAATATACAATATACATAATTAGCATAAACAATCGGAGAAAAAATTATATGTTCAACTCGGCAGCAAAGTAGATTGACTGCCTTAGCTGAATTCCTAGCCTCGCTACGCTCGGCTATGAACTATCAGCCGCGGCAGTCAATCTACTACTTTGCTGCCTAGTAAAACAAATAACTAGTTTCTCCGATTGATAGCAAATATTAATTTTGCAGACCCATATCAATCAGCAAAGTATTACTTTTCCTGCCTTGGCAGCAAAGTAAGTACTTTCCTGCCTAGGCAGCAAAATGATTAGTCTCCATGGGAATAAAACGTTTGACATAAGTTGTCAAACTATAATTATTATGGACATATAGATACATTTCCATAGCGACCAACCGTTCCAACCATTTCTATCAAATTTTGTTTTAATTTATCACTACAGGAAAAATAAAAAGATTGTGGGAATTGTAATAATTTGCAAATATACAATATACATATATCGTTTTAAATAATCGGAGAAAAAATTATACGTTCAACTCGGCAGCAAAGTAGATTGACTGCCTTAGCTGAATTCCTGAACTATCAGCCGCGGCAGTCAATCTACTATTTTGCTGCCTAGTAAAACAAATAACTATTACTGACGCTGACAGCGGCAGCAATAGTTATTTATTTAAGTAGGCAGTACAGTATTAGATTGATTGCCGAAGCTGATAGGCCATAGCCGAGAGTAGCGAGACTAGGAATTTAGTCGACAGTCAATATTCTTTGTTGCTGAGCTGAACATTTTATTTTATCGAAGATTGCTTATAATTTTTTTTAATTGTTAAAATCCCGTAATACCTTTATTTTTTTTCTGTCCTGCTAGATTCAAAAAAAGTTCGATGGAAATCGCAGTTGTCAGTTGGGTGATTACTATGGAAATGTAATAATCACCGTGAGAATCAAAGTTTGACAAGCTATTATACATAACAGATTTGTTCTAGCAGCGATTTCAAACGGTACAAAGCCATCCGGAGTTTGCGCATAGCGATATATGTGTCGCTTATATTGCTATGCGCAAACTCCGGATGGCTTTGTACCGTTTGAAATGGCTGCTAGAACAAACCTATAGTTTCCATGTAGACCATGCTGCATAGGCAGCAAAGTGAAAACCTTGGAAAGGGGGAGTGATATTTTACTCATGTTAGTTGTGGGCAAAATTAGTATTTTGATGTCAATCGGGAAAAAAATAATATTTCTGCTGCTGAGCTTTTCATCAATAAAAAGTAGAACTCTTACCTCGTCTATTGAGTGGAAAAAATTATATATGTTTTGGACGTTTGAAGAAAAATGCAATTATTTCAAATTAGAGATTAAACTAAAATATAATTCCGCTTATTCAGGGAATTTATATATTAATATATCTCTTTTAGTACTTATTTTAATAAAGTAAGATGACCATTACTTTATATTGGCAAGTTAACAGAAGGAAAAAATAGAGAACATCGAAAAAAATAAGTGCATTTACTTGAACCTTAATTTTTTTTATGTTCGGCACAAACACAAAAGGACAATCCTATATCATTCACCGAGCGGTGCGTGGGCGGAGAAGAGGGTTGACGCTGGATTTGAAGCGCTGTAGGAAAAGACATTACTGGGAAGTCCATCCAGAGCGAGGCAGCCCTTGAAAAAAAGGAGTCCCGTAACAGGTCCTAGATGTCCGCAACTGAATCGTATGTTGATGAGCAGCTTGTGTCTGACGGGTGTTTGGCACAACTATTTGGATTCATAAGTGCCAGCTCGTTCGAATACCTTCCGTAGTAGTATCGATAGTAAAGAGAGAGGTCCATCACTTTTCTTCGATGTTCAGGCTTTCAAGATCTTTAGTCAACGTTGGGTCATCCACACGACGCACTGCTCTCCTCCGTATAGAGTCCAATATATTGAGCCAGTGTTTAGATGCCGAGCTCGACTCATGGAAACAGTATACCAGTGATGATCTTATCTGGACATTATAAAGCAGTAAAAGCCGATGTGATGTATAGAACATTCTTTTATGCTCTATAGAGTGCTTCTAGCTGTTACGTTGACGCCCAGCAAGCTAATGGATGAGGCCAGGGTCAATGTTTGACCTGTCATTGATAAGTTGCGGTGTTTGCTGAGAAGACAGCTGCTTAAATCTTTCTTGCATTAAACTCGACATTGTTTTCCACATCCCATTCCACGATGGCGTTCATATCCTTATTCATGGCAGCAGTCAGATTTTCTCGCTTGCGTTGGGAACGAGCAGCGGACATTGGAGTCCGCGACATGAATGAGAATATAAGAGAAGAGTGCTGCCGTTTGCAAAGCTATAAATTCCCAGGATTTGACCCGTCTCATCCCGCCCATGGCAACGCCTGTCAGACAGTCACGACAGACGGCAAGAGCGCACCAGTTGTTCGTGAAATTGGAAACACCTAGAACATCGCTTTACAAGAACTCCTTTGTCTGGCGCACTCCATCACTGTGGAACTCACTCCCAGGACATCTGTTTCCCCCTAATTACAACCTACAACTATTCAAGAACCGTGTCAATCAACATCTTCGCACACACACCACTCGTCGAGCGCCATCGGATCTCCCTTTAGTGTGTGTGTGCCACTGCCATAAAAAATATATAATTGTTTGTCCTATCTAAGAGATCGTTGATATAGAGCACGAATAGTGTGGGAGACAATACACAACCTTTAGGAACACCGTCATTGATTTTAAATGCCTATGAGAGATGTCCATCGATACCAACTCGGATGCTTCGATCCTTTAAGAAATTGGAAAGCAAAAGAAGCAGTGCCGATGACAATTCTCAAATGTTTTGTATATATCGAGAGCCACTGCACAAGATTGGCTGTAGCTCTTGATGGTTTTGGTCCACAGATAGGTCACGAAAGTCAGGAGATCCCGCGTTGATGTGTGCTTGCGAAAGCCACGCTGGCGATCGCTTATGATGCCTGCCGATTCGAGACACTTTAAGAGCTGTTTGTAGATAAGTTTCTCTATAACTTTGGACATGATGAATGGATGGATGGTAGTTATTTGGAATCGTTTTTTACCTTTCTTCGGGATTGGTTGCACCTGACCGCATTTCCAGCAGGAAAGAAAGCATGCAGTTCTGTATGATAAGGAGAAAAGCCTGCATAGTGGAGCTGTTAGTTCAGCAGCACATTTCTTAAGCACTATTGCGGGAACGCCATCGGGTCCCGTGGCCTTGTTAGTGTATAGGTCTTTGAGTATTCGTTTCACTTCGCGTTGGTGAAATACCAGACCTGGCACTGAGGAATTTACTCTCGGTATAGTTGGGGGAGTCTTTCCTTGAGGATCTAAGGTAGAATTTGATGCAAATATTTCGGCGAGAATGCTGGTTTTTCCTTTGGCCGTTCCTCTATTGAGCCATCATCTTTGGTCAGTGATAGCTTTGAAACTGACCAAAAGGATCTCGATCCGATATGACAGCTCGTTTATCCATCCTTGCTCTCGTCACTCGCTTACACTAGTGTCTAGTCGTGATTAATATATTTCGATTTTCGGCTGTCGGTTTACTTTTTGAGATACGTTTCATAGAACAGGGGATGAAAGCTTCCATACCAACTGACTTGAGCATAACGGGACTTATCTGATCAGCAGATTTAGAAGTTATATGATTCCTAAAGCAGACATCTTTCCAAGGAAAAGAAAGATAAAACTCGCGAATTTGAAATAATAGACAAAATATTTAACTTTTATAACGGTATTTTTGAATAACTGAAAAAAACCAACCACGGTAATATTCAAGTGTAGATTTTTATATTTAAAGAATTACAGTTTGTCATTCCGGTAATATACTGGTCAATATGCTGTCGGGTGTATGGCACTTTTAATTGAATCTTATACAAAAATACTTTTGGTTCATGATTAAAAATGTTTTATAACTATTCCTATAAAATCCGTAGTTCTATAATTAATGTTTAAATAATTTTGTGAATTGTATCTTGGTGCAATATGAACGTACTCATTAACACAATATGGTAATTTTAGACGCAAATTAAGAGCATTAAGAGCATATTGCAGATTATTTTAAAGCTGAATCGTTAAAGAAATGTGGTAAAATGACAAGCAGCAATAAAACAGTATACAACTTAAACCCTTAGCTACTCTAATTTAAATTTTTGAAAGTAGGAGCTTTCAATAAAAATTATTTTGCAACATTTTAGTTTTTCATGAATATCTCTATAATGAATCGGAATTGTGTAAATTTCTTTCTCTAAGCATACAGTTCAGCATCAAATTGTGCAACTTTGGCCCAGTTTAACTGACTTTGTATCTGTAGCAAGATGCAAGGCTCTTAAAAATCCATTTTCATTTCAATTCAGATATATTTTAAAACTGGGATTATTTGATGTAAATATTCTTCTAATAAAAAAATCATCTAGGCTTACCCCTTGTTTTGCTTTTGCTTGGTGACCCACTGCTACTAGAGCCGGTTCGTTTTCCAGGACTGGATCCAGAAGTTTCACCGGAACTTCGGCTGTGAGTATTTGTTCCATCAACGGCCTTTAAAGTAAAATTACAAAATTCGTAAATCTTTGTTTATATGTTATAGGTAATATTTTATTACCCACTGAAGTCAGTTGTGTGAATCAGTTTAAATATGGGCTTCAGCCATTTTACCAAAATGAAACTCTTTATTATGGCGTATTTATTTAGAAATGTATGCCTGATTAATAACCCATTTATTGAGTAAGTTTCTAGTTGCGGCTAATAACATTTTTCAACCTATTTTAGCCTTTTTACTGTAAATTGAAGCAATATAATAAGAATATTCTATTTTGCACATTTCGATATAAATAAATAATGAAAATTTATTGTCAAAAATTCCCTCATCCCTCGACCGAGTTCTTTTTCACGTCCTTCGTGAGCAACAATTTATTATATAACATATTAAAATGCTAAAGAAGAAATAATAAGGGCAACTTAAAACATACAGGAAGTTCCATAATCATTCCTTTACTTGGCAGTAGGCATAGTTTCGTTCGTATCATGAACACATTCAGTTCTACGTTCAAATTGCTGGCCGCTCTCAGGATCTTTGAATTATTGTCCCTTATTATCTGTTGGATACAAAAATTTAGAAGATCCTTAAAATTCTGATTCTTCTTGATCGGATTAAGCCAACATCGCACACAAAATATCAAGATCTGACATATGGTGATTTTCCAGAATGGAAAGCAGTTCTTCATCAGTCATAGCCTTGTGTTGCCTACTTGACATTTTGTGAAACAATTTTTTTCTGTTGCATTTCTGGACATCCTATAAGTTTAGATGTCATCCAACAATCAAATAAAAAATGAAGTTATTTTACAAGCGTTTTTTCCTGAATTTTTATCTCAGTCGGATAATATACTTTTAAAGTGTTTTCTTCAACACGTGTAGAAAGATTCTAACTACGGTGCAAACTTTATTTTAAAAATTAATATGGTCACTTACCAAGAAAAAAGTAGTTAGGCACAAATGGAAAAATAAGTAACTACAATAAATAATGAATAATCTATAGACAAAACACACTTTTAACAGGTCGTTAGATGAGTAAATCTTTGTTTACATGTTTAGTTTGTAATTGATATAATATTACACTCAGAGCAACAAGAGTCTCACATAGGGTGCAACATCGGTTGAAGTTTAGCAAACTATAAAATAGGCTAGAAAGTGACATACATATCCAGTAAAATAACTAAACGCAGCGTCGATTACTAAAACTAGAGTAAATTAATCTTATATTACCTGAGTATTGTTTCCTTCTCCATCACTAGAGTCATCTGATGAATCACCAGTAAACGGCATTGATCTAATTTGGCTCGCTCTTCCTTTAACTGTTGCATAAACTGGAACTGGGATATCCTGATAACCGGCTTGTTCTGGACCTATGTCACTAGGAGTTGTTCCAGTTAACGTTAGCCCATCAGCTGCCACCTGAGTATTTAAGAAAAAATAAAATACAACCACTAATTCAAGTTATGAGACCATAATTCTAGAAGTAAAGATAATATATATATTTTTTTCTCATTTGCAAATTTCAGAATGAGTATACAGGGTGCTACAAATTCGAGTGCATGCATGGGGATCTCGGGAACCGTAAGAGATACGAAGTCGGTTACATTAAGGCAAAGTTGCTCAATTTGATGCCCAATATGATGCAGTTTTGAAATTGAAAAAATTCCGAATAGTTCCGGAGATATTCGTAAAAAACCGAAAAGCAGCTATTTTATTTTTATTTTTTCCTGACTTTATTTGAAGAGATAATATAAAATAAATTTAACATTATCATTACCACTTTTTCCCCTTTATAAAATGGCAGTGTCAAATTTTAAATCTGACGTTTCGTGTCCGGGCCCCCATCATCAATTTCCCTTTTTTAAATACGGACCTGGATTTTTTATTTCATTTTTTAGAAGCCTTTGATCTCCCAAAACCAACGATGTACCACACTTATCAATAAATCAACAAATCTAGATTTTTTCCATAAGAGATAATGTGTTAGACAGAGAGAAGGGGCGATCTTTTCTGACCCGATTTCACTTATGAGAATATTTGTTACCGCTATCTCCCAAAACCAACGATGTATCACACTTGTCCAATAGCGGTAACAAAAATATTCTCATAAGTGAAATCGGGTCAGAAAAGATCGCCCCGTCTCTGTCTAACACATTATCTCTTATGGAAAAAATCTAGATTTGTTGATATATTGATAAGTGTGATACATCGTTGGTTTTGGGAGATCAAAGGCTTCTAAAAAATTAAATAAAAAATCCAGGTCCGTATTTAAAAAAATGAAGTTGATGATGGGGGCCCGGACACGAAACGTCAGATTTAAAATTTGACACTGCCATTTTATAAAGGGAAAAAAGTGGCATTGATAATGTTAAATTTATTTTATATTATCTCTTCAAATAAAGTCAGGAAAAAATAAATAAATAAAATAGCTGCTTTTCGGTTTTTTACGAATATATCCGGAACTATTCGGAATTTTTCCAATTTCAAAACTGCATCTTGTTGGGCATCAAATTGCGCAACTTTGCCTTTATTTAACCGACTTCGTATCTCTTACGGTTCCCGAGATCCCCATGCATGCACTCGAATTTGTAGCACCCTGTAGAGAAAAATGTGCAGTTAATTTTTAAAAATGCGGCCGTAGAAAAAGTTTTTTTTGGCACTCCTGTTCTAAATATGCCCGAATATAATATATTAAAAATTAGCCATTTGCAAATTTCAGAATGAGTATAGAGAAAAATGTGCATTTAATTTAAAAAAATGCGGCTGTAGAAAAAGTTTTGCGTGTTTTTCGAGCGCAAAATAAGATTGCCGTTTTCGAAAGATTACCGCGCTACGTTACGCGCGGTAACATTCTTTCTCAAGCGGCAATCCGTTATTTTACGCTCTAAAAACATAAATAACAATTAAATGAAGTTCTTGGCAATTAGAAATTTGACTATGAATATTTTTAATAGCGGTTAGTTTATTATTCTAAATAAGAGCGTAAGATTGCGTTGACATGATTTATTTTTAAATCGACAGACAAAGAATTGTCTATTGCATAAATATTAAGGGTATTTGTACAAGAAAATAGAAATGCAAAATAATTTCGCTAATAAAGGGAAAAAGAAACAATGCGCAAAGGTAAAGAAAATATTATATAAATAACCAACAACGTCCGGAATAACAGGAAACATTTTTAAGCGGTCTGTTCATATGACGCAACTGTGCTTCGTCGATTTTAGAGATAAACCTAACAAGACAAATGACTGTAGATATGCTCTATATCGTTGTGAAGGATTCATGTTTAGTTTATCTTACAAATATTTGCCATTTCCCCAACCTCAATGTACAATTCTTTGGAAAATAGCGGCGCTTCGGCTCTGGCTCCAGGGGGTAAACAGCACAAGTGACCCTAAAGAAGCTGAAAAACCTAATGGAAACTGGAAAACGGTCGACGTTTTGAGGAACAAATCTGTCCCCGTTGTCAAGAACGGACAATATTGTCATCTTGCCAATGCCAATTCAAAACTTGATACATTGCACGAGCTTTTTACTGTTATTTGCATTTTTAGATTTGTTCGTTCTTGACAACGAGGGCAGATTTCTTCCTGGAAACGTCGACCGTTTTCCAGTTTCTTTTAGGTTTTTCAGCTTCGTTAGGGTCACTAATCTAGCACTTGTGCTTACATCCTGGAGCCAGAGCCAAAGCGACTCTATTTTCCAACGAATTGTACATTGAGGTGGAGAAAAAGGCAAACATTTGTAAGATAAAACAAATGGACCAAAATTTCGTCTTAAGAGTAAGTCGTTCCTATCAAGTTTGTTACTGGTTAAAAATGTAACTTTGTATTTAAAATTTCTTTCTATTCCTCTTTAAAAAGTATCATAATATAAAATTTTATCAAAAGTAGACTAACTTTATTTGGCATTTAGAAAACAAATTTAAATTAAAAAGAAGCTTAAAATTTACTAGAAGACCAAAACCAAAAATTTAAGTTGAATTCATACGAATTATGTAGCTTTCAACTTTTACAAACTAACGAGTAGCACACTGTAAACTCACACTCTTTACCAGACGTTTACAAATCTGTTGATTTATTGACAAGAGAACAATACGCATGAAAACTATATTTATTTATTTATTTATTTATTTATTTATTTATTTATTGAAAAAACCTACCCAACAGGCATAAAGCCCAATTATTAGGCAGGGCCTGAAACAAATTACAAAACATGTGAACACGTTACAATTACTAGGATTAGTATCAGATCACTAAGCAAACCTAAACCTAGTCCTAAACCTAATACTTAACCTAAAACAAATGAGATGCATTGAAATGTGGTTATTAAAGTAAGCAAAAAGAGGCACTGGAAAACAACGGCCAAGACACAATACAATAAAACGTTCAGGAGAGGAAAACAACCGATATTATTTTTATTTAATGGGCTAATAGCTTTTTTATTGAAGAGATTGGCTTCCAAAAAAAATCCAAATCGGGATGAGCATTAGGTATATTTAGAACACATTGAAAAAATGGGGGAGAATTTTAAAACATTTGTTCTTGGTAACGGCAAATAAAATGTGGTACTATAGCGAGAGTTTATTCGAGGTACATAAAAATTCAATTTATTAACAATTTCAGAGCAGTCCAATATATTATTTAATACTTTAAACAGAGTAATCATATAATGGTAATCATGGCGATCACTGAGAGACGCGTAACCAAATTTATTTAGTAGGGTTGTATGAGAAAAGCCTTGAGGAGGATATATTCCCTCACTTTTATACCATGCATATTTTAAGAACCTGCGCTGAACTTTTTCCAAATTATTTGAATGAACGTTATACCCAGGGGACCAAATTACTGACGCATATTCTAATTTAGACCGAACATAAGAGTTATATAATATTTTTAATACCTCGACGTTATTGAAGTCCCTGGTGCAACGTACAGTACTTTATTAACATGAGGGACAAAAGAAAATTTTGAGTCGAACGTTACGCTTAAGTCACAAAAAGTATCAGAACGAAAGATAGGTACACTATTGAGAATATAGTCATATTTAACCACAGTGGCCTTGGTGGTAAATGATACATTACATTTGCCCATATTAAGCTGTAGGTTATTACTGATACACCAACCATTGATCTGCTCAAGACTACGCTGAAGAGTAAGACAGTCGTCCAAACACTGGACAGTTTCAAAGATTTTTATGTCATCTGCATATAACAGAAATCCTACATTAAGGTCGCTACCAATATCATTAATAAATATATTAAATATTAGGGGCCCAAGTACTGAGCCCTGTGGAACACCTGAGGTAGCAGTGTATTTCTCAGATGTACTTCCACAGAGAGAGACGTACTGAAAGCGGTCAGACAAGTATGAAATAAAGAAATTTACAAGTGGGTCGGAAAACCCACAATTCTGAAGTTTATGAATTAAAACGTTATGATCTAGGCGATCAAATGCCTTAGAAAAATCTAAATAAATAACATCAATCTGAGAATTATTATCCATAGATTCGGCAATATATTGAGACACCTCAATTAAGTTGGTAACAGTGGATCTTCCTTTAAAAAATCCATGTTGTTGGGGAACTATTTGATTTTTAACGACGGGAAATATTTTATCATACAGAAGAAGTTCTAACACTTTGCAGAAATTACAGATAAGGGAAACAGGTCTGTAGTTCGCTATGTTCGACCTGTCGCCCTTCTTGTGCACGGGAACAACTTTAGATGTTTTCCATAGACCAGGGATCGCTTGGTTTTTAGACACAAATTGAACAGCAGAGACAGCGGCTTGACCAGAACAAAACGACAATCGGGCACCAGAAATGCAGGAACCAAGTCCGGACCTGTGGTAAATTTAGGCTTAATTTTGTTAAGAGCTGTAATTACATCATCCTCTGAAAAATGATTTATACATATATCGTTGTTACTATATTGGTGTGAACCAATACTATTTGCAAGACTATTATTATAAATGCTATCTGAAAAAGACTGTTTAAAAAACATGGTAAAAGAATTCAATATATCTTGTGGGTTGTGATAATCACTACCATTAAAAATCTAGGTTCCTATATTCTTATTATATTGCAAAGAGAGTGTTAAGTCTAAACATTTAGTGAAATCGTGCAACACTGCTGCTGCATGCGTTTGTGTGCTGGAGCCATCCGGCGAAAAAAGAAGAAGCAGAGAGAACTCTTGGTTGTCGCCTAGCAAAAGACAGAATTGTTGTTTTGTTCTCATAAATATAACAAATTTATATACTTAAACCGAAATACAGTTGTTGTTTAAAGTATAAATATTTAATTTATCATACAGTCCACTACTAGAGAGAACATTTTGGTCCTATCGAGACGAATTCATCAGTGTTTTCTTCAATTAAATTCGGCAGACCGCCATTGTACGTACCGTACCTGTTCCCTCCTAGCCTTTTGTTGTCGGAGCAGTAAGCAGAAAGGCCTGTGCAGGGGAGTTCCAGTCCGGAATATTAGTCGACAAGTGATGTAAGTCCGTTCCATTTAATTAGAGCATAGATTAAGATATGGTAATTCAGTTGGTTTAGTGTTGTGTTTGGGTTCTTGTGGAGATTAGAATCAATTATTTCCGTATTTATTGCTCTTTTTATATTGTGTGTTGAAGAGTATTTTTATCATGACGGATTTACGCAAATTAAAAATAAAAAGAGGTACTCTTAAAAGTAATTTAACCAGAACAAAGGGTTTTCTCGACACTCTTGATTTAGAGAATTTATCTGAATTGGATATAATTCAAATTAGAACTCGACTAGACAGTGTTGAACCTCTACTATCCCAATTTGAGGATATCCAGACGGAATTAGAGTGTCAAATGTCATTAGAGCAGACAGCTGAGGGTGTTGAGGTTGATATTGATATTATTATTCAGAGTCAAAATGAACATAGGTCTAATTTTGAAAAAGAATATTTTTCTATTATTGGTAGAATTAAGTCAATTTTAAAAAGATTTGACTCTGACAATCAGTCTGGTAGCGGTGGAGCATCCAATGCTAATACTAGTAGTAATGCTTCACAGCAATTGAGTCAGAGACCGTCTATAAAGTTACCTGACCTTAAATTACCTGCTTTTGACGGTTCCTACGAAAAGTGGCTTGAATTTAGGGATGCCTTTCAGGCTATTGTCCATAATAATATGCATTTGTCAGACGTAGAGAAGTTCTTTTATTTAAAATCTTTTCTTAATAAGCAACCATTGCAGGCCATTGCCAATTTACAAGTCACTAATGACAATTATTCTAATGCTTGGACAATTTTGACTGAAAGGTATGAAAATAAGCGGTTAATTGTTTATAATTATATTAAGGATTTGTTTGATTGTCCTAAAGTCACCGTAGAGTCATATTCTGAGCTTAGAAAAGTGTACGATTTATTCAATAAAACTTTAAGATCCTTGAAAAGCCTAGGGCAGGAAGTTGATCATTGGGACACACTTATTATATTCATGCTTACAAATAAATTTGATCACGTAACTCGTCGTGAATGGGAGTCCTTTCCGGTAGAAAGTGGCGAGTTACCTAAATTGGAGGATGTAAATAAGTTTTTAAAAGCTAAATGCGAGTTGTTGGAAAAGTTGGAATCCTCAAAAAAGGAAACTAAGTTACCAATTAAACCAGAAAAAACTAAATGTCACTTGGTAGATACACCGCAAAATAAATTTTCCTGTTATTTTTGTAAAAAGTCTCATTCTATTTATAAATGTTTTGCATTCAAAAATTTAAATTTACATGCTAGACGCGCAGCTATAAATAAATTAAAATTGTGTTTAAATTGTTTTAGTCCTGAACATACAAACAATTGTCCCAGTTTCAGCTCTTGTCGTCATTGTGGCGAAAAGCATAATTCGCTATTGCATGTAAATAAGACTTCGGTCGAGACAGATCACAGTACGCCCGTTCCGTCTTTATTGCCAGCAGCTGATCCTGAGAAGGCCCATGCTTTGAGCGCTACGATTCCGCTGACCGAACGCCCGGAAAATCATAACGCGACGTTGTCACTGTTAGCTACTGCTAAAATCCGAGTTCTAGGGCGAGACGGAGAGGTTTATATAGCTCGAGCTTTACTCGATCCAGGGTCGCAGAGCAATTTTGTGTCAGAAAGTTTGATTGATAAACTTGGGCTTGAAAAACAGTGTGTTAATTTTAAAATTATTGGTGTAGGTCAAGCATTGTCAGCTACGTCGAATTTCAGAGTAAATGTTACTGTCATGTCAAATGTCAATAATGAATTTAAAGAGACTATTCCTTGCTTGGTCATATCTAAAACTACCCAGAATTTGCCATCTGTTTCTTTTGACATTTCTAAATGGAATATTCCTGAAAATGTAAGTTTAGCTGACGACGAATTCAATTTGCGAGATAGCATCGATATGTTGTTAGGTAATGATATTTTCTTTAGAATCCTGCTTATGAAACAAATCCGTGCTGTTGGTATGCCAGTTCTTCAGAAGACTAGATTAGGCTGGATTGTCGGTGGAAATTTTAATCCGTCTTGTGCTATTAATTCTGAGAACAGGGTAATGGCATGTCTTTCATTAGAGGAAAAACTAGATCAAAATTTGACAAGATTCTGGGAAGTAGAAGAATTTGAAGGGAATGTAAAGGCTATGTCCAAAGCTGAACAATATTGCGAAGACCATTTTGTCAATAATTTTACGCGCGATTTTGAAGGCCGTTTTATTGTTAAGTTCCCATTCAAGGAAACTATTAGTCAATTAGGTCTTTCCAGGCATATGGCTTACAAAAGATTACTTTTCTTGGAAAAACGTCTACTCAAAGACGAATGGTTAAAGAACGAATATGTCTCGTTCATTAATGAATACAAAGATCTTGGCCATATGACAAAAATTACAGATTTTTCGATGGATTCTGTGGATTCAAATAAATATTTTTATCTGCCACACCATGCAGTTGTCAAGGAGGCCAGTTTGACAACCAAAGTCCGAGTCGTCTTTGATGCGTCAGCACAGAGTGATACTGGGGTATCTTTGAATGACGTGCAACACGTGGGTCCTACCATTCAGAATGATCTGTTATCCGTTCTTTTGAATTTTCGAATTTTTCCTTTTGTGATCAATGCTGATATCACGAAGATGTATCGGCAAGTCTTAATTGACCCTAGTGAACGTAGATATCAGAGAATTTTATGGAGGAATCCCGGCCATCCAGATGCAGAAACTGAATGTTTTGAGCTGAATACCATCACGTACGGTTGTGCTTCTTCGCCGTTTTTGGCAGTTCGAACTTTGAATCAATTGGGAGTAGAATTTAAAGATGAATATCCTCAAGCAAGTAAAGCTATAATGAAATGTTTTTATCTTGATGATTTATTGACCGGTGAGTTTTCGCACTCCAAACTGTTACAGCTTCAGCGCGATATTTCATTGATTCTTGGTACCGCTGGGTTTAAGTTGCGAAAATGGCTTTCGAATCAGCCTGAATTAATGAAACAATTTGAGATAGATACAGATCAATTTTCAAGTATTTTACACCTAGGTGAAGGCCAACAAAATAAAACATTGGGCATATTTTGGGATGCCACTCAGGATTCAATTCATTATTTTATTAAGACTGTTGATACGGTTACAAAAATTACGAAACGAATTATTCTATCCATCACCAGTCAAATCTTCGACCCACTAGGTTTATTGGGTCCAATTGTGGTGGTTGTGAAATTAATTTTGCAGACTCTTTGGCAAGAACGATTAACTTGGGACGAGCCGGTTTCACGAGGTTTAGGAGAAAAGTGGTTGGAATTTTGTAAAGATTTACAAATTCTTAATCAGGTAAGTGTTGCCCGTCATGTTTTGGGCGATAATTGGAAATTATTGCAAATTCATGCTTTTGCGGACGCATCGGAGAAGGCCTATGGCGCTTGCGTTTACATGGTGTGTTTGACAGATGTAGGTGAACATATTTCCTCCAATCTTATGTTGTCGAAATCTCGTGTGGCCCCGATAAAAAGTAGTGATGGGCATAACCGAATTATTTTGATAACCGAATTATTTGTATTCAAATAATATTAATAACCGAATGATTATTTGAATAATCATTCGAATAAATTCAGGTTAGCGATCGCAGCCGGTTAGAAAGGAGGTTCAGCGTCATCAGCATCGTATTCGTAACTCGTAACTGCCGTAATTGTCTTATTAAGTATGGCTTAATAAATAACAATAGAATACGAGCAAATATTTGATTACGCAACATTATTGAACAAAATAAAATAAATAGCATTTTACGTTTTTAAATAAAAAATACCTACTTAAAACTCCAAAATATGATTCTTGGATGTGTTGATTACATGTAATGAAAAGAATTATTAAAAATCTACTTTGCAAAAAAGTATTTCTCTCTGGCGATTTATTTATAGTACTATAATAATATTAATAATTAATAGTACATATTATATTGTTATAGTTATATTACGACTATACATTCTAAATTCCAATATATAACCTAAAAACTTAACGAAAATTAGGTGATAATTGGTGTTCTGTATTGGAAAGCATGCCGTATTCATTACGAACAAGTGTATGAAAGAAATAAGAAATATGTGGGGCTGTTTGTTAATCTCAACAAAAAACACCGGCCGGCCGGATCAAAAGCGACCGCCTTTTATTTTGATTATTTCAAGATGTCAACAAATTGTTGTATTTGCACTCTTTAGGCGTTCAGGCGCCGAAAATGGGATATTTTTTTTATGGTAGGTGCGCAATAAAAGTAAATTATGTAATCTTAATTTAATATTCGCTAGTTTTCAACCCTCCAAGTTCGGCTTCCACATTCCACATCCTACCGGTACATTTGAAATTTTAAAACTCATCTTTTATTCGAGCTAAAACATCGAAACTTGCTTCATAACTCATAACTAAATTAAAACCGCTCCTTGCTCGTTGATCCTAGTTCCTGTTCGTATTTGAATTCGTACGCATCAGGTTCAGGTTATTTTTCATTCGAATACTTGTGGAATGAAAACCGAATAATACAGGTTATTTTAATAACCGGATAACAGGTTATTTTTCATTCGAATAAGCCCATCACTAATAAAAAGGATAACTTTACCACGTTTAGAGTTATGTGCAGCATACATCGCTGTTAAATTGGTAGAAAAGGTCAAACAGTCAATAGACATTCAAGTTGACCAATATTTTTATTGGACAGACTCATCCATAGCATTATGTTGGATTCAAGGTTGCCCAAGTCGTTGGAAAACTTTTGTGGCAAATCGAGTCACACAAATCCAAAACTTGTCTGATTCTGCGAATTGGTATCATATTCAGTCGGAAAATAATCCCGCAGATTGTTTATCGAGAGGGTCTTCTGCTGATTATTTACTTAATTCAGAATTATGGTGGAAGGGTCCTACGTCATTATTTTCCAGTCCGATAGCAGATGAGCGGAGGATTGTTCAGTTGGTTTCCGACATACCTGAACAGAAAGTATTAAGTCATTCTGTAGTTCTAAAAGAAACTTATGACTTTGATTTTTCCCGATTTTCGTCTTTGCTCAGATTACAACGAGTTATAGCATTATGTTTTCGAGTTTATTATCGTCTCAAATCAAAGACAATTTATGTTGGTGCTTTTCAACCGCAAGAATTGAATAATGCTCTTATTTGCCTAACAAGAATATCTCAAATACAGTCGTTTCCAAAGGAATATGCCAATTTACAAAAGGGCGCGGCTATATCAACTTCCAGTCGTATTTTGTGCTTAAATCCTTATTTGGATGAAGCAGGGATGATCAGAGTTGGTGGACGTATACAAAAGGCAAAATTGTCAGTAGATCAGAAGCATCCTATTATTTTGCATAACAAGCATCATCTAACCATTCTGATTATGAGATATGAGCATATAAAATTATTGCATTGTGGGTCTCAGCAGCTTTTGTATTCAATTCGTCAAAGGTTTTGGCCAATTTCCGGTCGTGGAATTTCTCGATCAATTGTTCGAAATTGTGTTGTGTGTTTCAGGGCCAAACCAATTCCACAGATTTATCAGATGGGGAATTTGCCCGAAAGTCGAGTTACAGCATTTCAGCCTGTCTTTACCCATACAGGTATTGATTACGCTGGTCCAATAACTATAAGAGATAGAAAGACGAGAAACCCAAAATTTTTAAAGGCTTACGTGTGTGTATTTGTGTGCATGAGTACGAAATGTATACATTTGGACGTCGTTAGTGACATGACCACTCCTTCTTTTATTGCAGTATTGAAACGATTTATAGCAAGACGGGGTAAACCTTTGCACATTTATTCAGACAATGGCTCTACGTTCGTAGGGGCCAATTCGACGCTTTTAAAATTTATTAAGTCAAGTTCAGACGATGTGGCCTCAACGCTGTCAGCTGAAGGAATATCGTGGCACTTTAATCCACCTAGAGCGCCCAATTTCGGTGGCTTATGGGAAGCCGGGGTGAAAAGTGTTAAGTTTCACTTGAAACGCGTTATAGGTGATTCTAATCTTACTTATGAGGACCTTTGCACGGTATTAATCCAAATTGAAGGGGTGTTGAACTCCCGACCATTATCGCCGCTCTCCACGGACCCTGAAGACTTAACACCACTTACCCCAGCCCATTTTTTGGTGGGAAAACCTTTAACCACTATTTCGGAGCCAAATCATACCATGGTCGCTGAAAACCGCCTTCGCAAATATCAACGTTTACAAGCAATGGTCCAGCATTTTTGGAAGCGATGGAATATAGAATACATCTCTGAGTTGCAGTCACGACTCAAATGGAAGAAGTCTTACGCGAACCTTTTAGCAGTTGGTAGTTTAGTGATTATCAAAGAGGACAATGTTCCCGTTAGTGCATGGAAAATTGGTAGAGTGCTCGAACTTTATTCTGGTCCAGACAGCATAATTCGTGTCGTCAGTGTCCGATGCGCTGACGGTTCGATATATAAACGAGCAATAACCAAAATTTGTGTCTTGCCGGTTTAACGAACTTGTGTGTGTTGAAATTAGTTATTTCAAGGCGGGCGGCATGTTAAGTCTAAACATTTAGTGAAATCGTGCAACACTGCTGCTGCATGCGTTTGTGTGCTGGAGCCATCCGGCGAAAAAAGAAGAAGCAGAGAGAACTCTTGGTTGTCGCCTAGCAAAAGACAGAATTGTTGTTTTGTTCTCATAAATATAACAAATTTATATACTTAAACCGAAATACAGTTGTTGTTTAAAGTATAAATATTTAATTTATCATACAGTCCACTACTAGAGAGAACAGAGAGTGAGCGTTAACGACGAGTGAAGGGGCAGAGGAGTAGCACGTAAAAAATCTTGCCTTCTTGCCCAGGTTATTCTTACCATATTATAATTGATAATATTAATTAGTTTAAGAAGTCAAAATTAATTAAAATTTTTTATATTACTGTCTTATAGTACCAAATATGTCATATAATAATAATATCTCATTTTTATAATAAAGATAGTACTCTATAATATTTGTTGTATGTATTACATAAATATGTTGTAGTAATAAGTAGAGTTCGTTTTCCGAAGGTTTTGTATCTATGTCATCGATGACGTCGCTTAACTTGGAAAAAAGAGTTTGTCGTAGCTAATTCATAATTCTCTAGCGTTCAGTTTTTGTATTAAAAGATAGGCAATATTGAAGCAAGTATGTTCCAAAACGCTCAATTGTTTTGTAATAAAAATTTCAATTTAGAATACAGTTCAGTTAAGATAGTTATCCGAAAATAGAAAAATAAGTTAACCGCGTATAATAATTACCAAATGCAAGAAAAATATAAGAAAGGTTAAAAATCTTCAAAGATATCATCAAATTAAGGGTCTGGTGACATATAGGCTATGTCGATTTTGCAAATTAATTTTTTTCGTTCTATAGAGGTAGTTTAAGCCAAAAAAATCGGAGGATCCGCCATATTTGAGCCGTCCGAGTTTTGAGCCAAATTGACCTAGAAAGGCAAACTTCCACTACGCGAAAATAATCGAATTATAACGTGAAAATAATGAAATTTTAGTAACCGACGCCGAGGGCCGGGCACAGTGTTGCCAAAAGTTGCACATTTTCTTATGGGAAATAAAAGTGTTTGTTTACTATTTAAGTATATTTAATATTCCACTTCACGCATCACCCTCGGCTTGCTTCGGTGGCTCCGAGGGCGCAACCAAACTAATCTAACCCAAGGCAAGCCCAAAATCAAAAAACAAAATAAAATTTGTTAGTCGAAATGCAAATATTTTTAAGTTTTTTTCTTCATTTTGGGCATGCATTGGGTTAGTTTGGGTTAGGTTTGTTTAGTTGCGCCCCCGAAGCACATCTATAGACTCTGCCCGAAGCGAGCTAGGAGGGTCATGTATGCAGTGAAATATTTGACGAATATATACATTCAAAGGCATAGTGTAATCCAATGAGTGTCTCTTTTATTTCGATGAATGAGAATCAAAGAATAGATACACTTTATAGCGCACCATTTTTTCTAATGAATTTTTCTAACGAAATTAAAGTAAACGTCTGGTCTTCTTAAAAATCTCTGTTTCGGCTATTGT
>MU185210.1:0-71770 GCA_016904865.1 Pissodes strobi
CCCAAGAATGCGTATTTTGAAATTAAATTTTTTGCCGTCCTATGTAGTCTTCTACTTTGCTAACCGGAGTGGTGTCCTATTGAAAGGGATTTTATAATCCTGTACCCACTCTATTATTGAGTTTACTTTTAATTTCTGCTAATTTTGAACGTAGAATTCTAATTCAGACGGTTGACTAATTAAATTATTGAAAGGGAGGGCTAAGGCACTAATCCCACGGACTATAGTTGTTTCTGTAATTGATACAGTAGTTGTCTTGGCAGGATTTAGTACTCTCTTCGAGATTTAATTTTGATCATCTGAGGACATTGCAGTTGGCAGCTGGTGGACACTTCTCTATCATATTGTTTTTTTTTTTTTTATCTTTAGTCTTTTTAATAAGTGATTGTTCCGTCTAAACTATCTGAGTATGTAGTTCTGGCCTCGCAGGTGTGATTTCGTCGTTTTTTTTTTTTTTTTTTTTTATCCCACACCTACACAGCTAGGTGGTCGTTACTTTGTTCAGGACCATCTAGTGCTTCTGATGTTGGTAAGTCTTGATAGTCTTGATAGTCTTGATTTGGCTAAGTTATTTCCTCAGCTAGCGTGAGAGGATCTTCTAATGCATTTGCAAATGCAAAAGAGTTTCCTTGGTTTTGCTACTTATGATATCGATTGCATCTGCAAATGCAACGATCTGTTAGCCTATTTACAGCATCTGCAAATGCTGCAATTTCTGTTTTGAACAGAAAAATAGGTTCATGAATATGTGCACTGTCTGCAACTGCAATTGCAGACAGTGGGTACGATCGATTGTATCTGCTAATACAACGAACTATTCACCTTTTTGCTTGCTGCTTAACCCTGGTTATGCTTTCGACTGCATCTGCAAATGCAACGATTTTTTAGCATACTTACAGTATCTACAAATACTGTAATTTCTGTTTTGAATAGAAACCAAGAGTGTAATAATTCGCTTCCTCCAATGCAATGATTTTATGTAAGAGGGTTGCAATAGTATGGTGGTTATTTGTTTATGTATCTGCAAATACATAGCACAATACCGTTTTATTTTTGTCAGTACATATATCCTTTACATCGGCAAATGTAGGGATATAGTGTGCCTCTAACTACTTTTACATAATATACCTACTGGGGTGGAGGCTGTTGGGGGCCCTTCACATCTGCAAATGTGAAGGCCAATTTTAGTTAAAGTTATTCGCATCTGCAAATGCGAATTTGTAAATAGGTATTATTATTAGTTATTAACATCTCCTGCAAGCAATGTTTACTCCAATTTTTTCCCTCACCGGACGGCTCATGTCAACACGAATTGTTTAAAAATAATGCGTTCCGGTATTACATTGCTTCGACAAAGCCGAACGATAACATTCCGCCTTTTTCCCTTAATTTTGGGTTAGTTTTGGTTAGCACTTTTAGTTCTTGTTGATTGAGCCTCCGTTGCGAGCAAAGCCAACGGAGGGCCATGCAAGCTATAATAATACCCAACTTGGGATTTAGTCGCTCGTAAATTATGCGTCAGCTTGCCTTTGTGGCTAGTTTTTAGAGGTTAATTTCGTGAGAAAAGGACACTCTTCGACTTACTCAAAATTTTAATTTTTTTATTTAATTTGTATTTTTTTTGAAAAGTATTTGTTAATACAGTAATAGCAATAATTACAATATACATAGTCCTTATTCCTCTAGACAGTGTTTTTGAACACTGGTATTGAGGATAATAACAGTATGATTTCCTATAAACTCTCTAGTATTGTGGCTATGAATATCCTTTGAAAATATTATGATAATATTTTAATTTTGAGTTTTATTTATTTTCCTGTAAATAAGTTTATTCTGTTCAAATTTTAATACCTTATGTAATTGCCATACTCTTAAATTTTCCTATAGATCTGCAGTATGAGTCAGTGGATCATAATTAAATATAACTTTGTTTTTTGTTTTGCAATATTTGCATCGAATCGAATTTAGTTTATAGTCCCACATGTGCCCCATACGGGGATCAAATATCGAAAAACGAATGATACGAAGGCATTATAACCATTTGTTTCTATTTTTATATTCCTAAATATGGTATAAACGTTTTATTCTATGTAAAACATTAATAAATATGCAGGCCGACCGGTATATATTTCCTCCTTTTGATTGTGTTATGTAAACACTTTTTGTGATTGAATAGTATATTTCTTTGGTAGGATGTACGATTAGACGAGATTACTAGAGAACGGTTCGAATAGCTCGTATCGTTAACTGTTGCTTATTACTTATATTCATTTCGATATAATATATTTCAATTCCGAATATATTGTTTGAGTCTGTGTAATTGTGCAAAGACGACAAATAAATGTAACAATGTTTTGTCATGCCCTCGTATATAAATAACAGTTTGTTAGTATAATTCAAATCGCAGTGAGCACATTTAATTTTTGTTTGCTGCTTCATTCGCATTTTTGACTGTAACCCGTTCGCACTCTATTTTATTCTAATAAGTATAGTTAGTTTTAGAAGTTTGAGAGTATTTTCCATTTCAATTTTATTAAGTAAAAAAAATAAGGGTTACAAGTGTCATATTTATTCATAATACTCAGTTTAGTATTATACACATTTAGTTTGCTTTTATACAAGAGATTCTGTTTTTATATATTTAAGATAACCAGGTATTTATGTATATTTGAAATTTTGGCATATAATCTTATATGGACTCACCCCCTGATTCGCTTCTCCCGATGCATATTGCCCCCTTTTTTCGCCTCCTTTGCGAGCAAGACGTATCACTAACACTTCACCATACTAGAAATACGATTTCTAGCTATTTTTCTTCTTAAAACCAAAAGAAAGAACCGATTTAAGGATTCTTGCTTGTCACCGACCGGTACAAAATTGTAATGACGCATCAAGGCGATGCATGAGCTCGAGCGGCTAGCCAGGGTCGGCTGAATCACCATGTTTTTAGATAACTTCTTTAAAAATTGTACCGATTGGGAAAAAGTTGTATACTACAAAGTGTAATGAGGGATGGCGGAGATGCGAAGGATAAATCAAAATTTTCAATATTATTATTGCAGATCTTCCAGGTTCGTCTAAAACCATAATTTGTGCAATATAATCTCTCATATAAAAAAAACTTTCGTTGTGTATTAGATCTTGTTGTTATTTGAAGATTATCTTGGAGCTTATATTCTATTATAGTTATATTAATTTCAGTTTATTTAAATTTCCATTTAATATGTGTGTTATAACGTTAAAAAATTCACAGTCTTTCAGAAACAACGCTTATTACATTTGAGATCTGAGAAAACTCATAATTCTGCGGAAATATATAGTTGATAGAAGTTTGGGTGAGATCAGGTTAGATTACGTAAGTTTAGTTTACCAAAGTATACCAAATAAATGTATAATACTTCAAGTCTCCTTCTTTTTTACAATTTAAAACGATATAAGTGTGGTTGTAAAAAGCAAAAGACCATTTGCATTCGATTCGTCTCACATTCCTCGATCTAACGACATGAAACACGACTAGTCTGTCGTGAGAAACTAGAAGTCACCCTCACCCACCCTTAACACAATCTAATGTAAAAACTTACTTTTAGCAGATTACGCAAGTTTATTTTACCAAAAATACCAGATAAATATATATTATCTCAAGTTTCGTTCGTTTTTACTATTTATAATATTAGTAGTGGTTGTAAAAACTGCATTCGATTCGTCTCTCAATCCCGGATCTAACGCGGTTAGTTTCCCTTATTGTCAACTTATTTAGTCATTTGAGTCGGTTCTAATACGTTATAATCAATTTTAATAGATTTGGTTAGGTTTGGTTAGTCGATATTTTCGGTTAGTGTCTCTTAGTTGCAAATTTTTCCCCTAATTTAAGCCGGTTCGGTTATGTTATAATTAATTTTAATAGATTTGGATACTTTTTGTTAGTCTTAACTTATTTTAGACATTTGAACCGGTTCCGATACGTTTTAATCAATTTTAATAGATTATATTATTTTTGGTTAGTCATCGAACCAACTTTCAAATAGTTTCCCTTAGTCTTAACTTATTTTAGTCATTTAAACCGGTTCCAATACGTTATAATCTATTTTAAGGGATTTGGTAAGTTTTGGTTAGTCGTTCAGTTAACTTTCGGTTAGTTTTACTTACCCTCAAATAATTTTAGTCATTTGAGTAGGTTCCGATACGTTATAATCAATTTTATAAGATTTGGTTAGTTTTGGTTAGTCGTCTAATCAACTTTCGGTTCATTTCACCTAGTATCAATTTATTTTAGTTATTTGGCCGGTTACGATTCGTTAAAATCAATTTTAATGGATTAAGTTATTTTTGGTTAGTCGTCGAATAAACTTTCGTTTAGTTGCACTTAGTCTCAACTTATTTTAGTTATTTAACTCGGCTCGGATACGTTAAAATCAATTTTAATAGATTTGGGGTCAGATTTGGTTAGTCGTCTAATCAACTTTCGGGTTGTTCCACTTAGTCTCAACTTATTTTACTTATTTGAACCGGATCTGATACGTTAATATCAATTTTCATAGATTTGACTAGTTCTGGTTAGTCGTCAAGCAACTTCCGGCTAGTTTCACTTAGTCTCAAAATATTTTACTTATTTGAGTCAGTTCCGATATGTTGTAACCAATTTCAATAGATTTGGTTAATCATCCAATCATCTTTCCGTTAGTTTTACTTAGTTTCAACTTATTTTAGTCATCCGACGCGTTATTATTGATTTTAATAGATTGGGTTATTTTTGGTTAGTCGTCCAATCAAGTTTCGGTTAGTTTCACTCAATCTCAACTTACTTTAGTCATTTGAACCGTTTCCGATACGTTATTAACAAACAATTTTAATAATTGGGTTTGCTTTGTTTAGTCGTCAATTCAAATTTCGGTTAGTTTTACCTAATATTCACTTATTTTGGACTTTTGAACCGGTTATGATACGTTATAACCAATTTTAATAGATTTGGTTATTCTTGGTTAATCGTCGAATAAAATTTCGGTTAGTTTCACCTAGTCTCAATTTATTTTACTTTTATTTGAGCTGGTTCCGATACGTTATAATCAATTTTAACAGATTTGGTTACTTTTGGTTAGTCTGCTAATTAACTTTCGGTTCACTTCATATCAACTTGTTTTAGTCATTTGAGCCGGTTACGATACGTTATAATCAATTTTAATAGATTTGGTTAGTCTTGGTTAATCGTCGAATCTACTTTAGGGTAGTTTTACTTAATCCCAACTTATTTCAGTCATTTGAGTTAGTTGTGATACGTTATAATCAATTTTCATAAATTTGGAGGGTATTGGATAATCGTGGAATTAACTTCCAGTTACTTTCACTTTGTCTCAACTTACTTTACTTATTTGAACCGGTTCCGATACGTTATAAGCAGTTTGAAAAGATTTTGTTAGTCGTCTAATTAACTTTCGGTTAGTTTCACTTAGTCTCAACTTATTTTAGTTCTTTGAGTCGGTTCCGATATCTTATAATCAATTTTAATAGATTTGGTTAGTTCTGGTTAGAGGTCTAATCAACTTTCGGTTAGTTTCTCTTAGTCTCAACTTATTTTACTTATTTGACTGGTTCTGATACATTATAATCAATTTTAATAGATTTGGATAGTTTTGATTAGTCGTCTAATCAGCTTTCGGTTAGTTTCACTTAGTTTTTATTTATTTTAGTCATTTCAGTCGGTTTCGATACGTTATAATCAATAAAAATAGATTTGGTTAGTTTGGGTTAGTGGTACAATCAACTTTTGGTTAGTTTCACTTAGTCTCAACTTATTTCACTTATTTTAACTGGTTCCGTTACGTTATAGTCGATTTTAGTAGATTTGGTTAATTTTGGTTAGTCGTCTAATCAACTTGCGGTTAGTTTCCCCTGCCTAGATCTGTGCTTAGTTTCACTTAGTCTCAACCTATTTTAGTCATTTGAGTCGGTTCCGAAACCTTGTAATCAAGTTTAATAAGGTTTGTTTTGGTTAGTTGTCTAATCAACTTCTGGTTAGTTTCACTTAGTCTCAAGTTATTTTACTTACTTGAGTAGTTTTGGTTAGTCGTTTAATCAACTTTCGGTTATTTTCACTTAGTCTCAATTTATTTTCCTTGTTTGAGCGGGTTCCGATACGTTGTAATCAGTTATGCATAAACCGTGTCGTGAAGTTCACTAAAATTTTCCGTGTCGTGATGCGACCTTGGAAACTCGCTGTCAAGAAACCAAAGTATTCATCTGAACCGGCTCCGATACGTTATAGTCAAATATAATATTTCTAGTTAGTTTTCGTTAGTCGCCAAAATTCGGTTCGCTTTGGTTACTTTTAACTTACTTTAATTTGTGTAACCTATTTCGATACATTTTAGCTCGTTTTGGTGCTTTTGGTAACTTTTAATTTGTTTTGGTTAGTCGTTCAATCAACTTTCCGGTATGTTATTTAATGTTTTTGGTTAATTTTGGTTAGTCGCCAAAATTCGGTTAATTTGTATTATTTTTAACTTACTATAATATTTTGAATCTCTTTCGATACGTTTTAACCATATTTGGTGCTTTTGGTTAGTTTAGGTTTAATTGGTTAGAATGGGTTAGATAGTCATCGTGGGTAGTCGTTCAATCAATATTCAGTTAATTTCAGTTAGTTTTAATTGTAGTCATTTCAATCGGCGCCGATACGTTATAATCGAATTTAATGATTTTGGGTAGTTTTGGTTAGTCACTAAAATTCGGTTCGTTTTGGTTAGTTTTAACTTACTTTTATATTTTTAATCTGTTCCTTGTTGGAGCTTTTGGTTACTTTCGGTTAATCGTTGAATCAACTTTCGGTTAGTTTTAGTTAGTTCCAATTTATTTTAGTAATTTGAACCGGATCCGATAGGTTATAACCGATTTTAATTTTGATGGTTAGTTTTGGTTATTCGCCAAATTTCGGTTACTTTGAGTTTGATTTAAGTTACTTTTATTTTTTTAATTTGTTCCGATTCATTTTAATCCTTTTCGTTAAAAAATTCGTTATTCTCTACTCGAACAAAAGCAGTATTTTATAAATCATATATTTGGTAGCGGAAGTTTAAATAAAATAATAGGGGAGAGTAACAATTTTAGTATATAAAGTCTCAAAAAATTTGAATACGGCTCACTTCACTAAAGATTGCCATGGGGTTGACGTCAGGTTAGATTTATTTATTTCCTCCCCACTACATAGTGATAAAGTTGGTCCTCGCTTATCAAAGGTGCCGCGCTTAAGTTTCGCAGCTCTATTCTTCTTTAGGCTATGCTAGAGGAATCCAAAAAGTTTTTAAGAAAATAGGTTTAAAATTAGTATACCAGACTCAGTTTGCATTTAGTGGTAAGGCATACAGAAACGAGTATTAACAACTGAGTTGGTGTCCGCACAATCTTAATATTGTGCTCTATTTATTTCATCAATTACTTTAATAGTCATTTGACATTCTTTTGTCTTAACTAACCGCCTTTCCATTAAACATTTTACTCCAGATAGATTGTTGCTGTGTTAAAAAAAAAGAACTTAGTAGCAAATATATTGTTCCTCAAATTTTAGATTGTGTTTTGTTTGATAGGTTAAGTTAAGTGATTGATTATTGATTTAATCAGCCAACCTATATTCTCGTTTTCTTGTTGATTTGAAGTTAAGTACCAGTTGATTTAATAAGCTGGCCTAGCCACCCTGCACAACAGTTGGCTAGAACGTGTGTCGCTCAAACGACCCCACTACAGGGGCCGGGCATTTACAATACAACTCTCAGGGGCTAGGTTCCTCTTTAATTAATTGAGGAAAAATCTTTACTTTCATTTTAACTTCAATCAGAAAAACGTGTTGCAATGTGATTCGAGATTAGCCAATTTTATGTTACCGATGCACCTTATATTTCGTTATTAGAACCTTTAGTAATTAAGAAATAATTATATTATATGGTACTTATATTGAAATAGATCACATCTGAGAAGTATAGTATGAGTGAATTGATCACTAATAGATGGACGATAATGGAAACTAGACTGACATCATTTCTGCCAGCGAAAACCGGTGATTAGTTCGGACCTATATGTGTTTTATCAAGCTTATGCTGCCATATGACAGAACTTGCCCTGTATCCTTTGCAATCATATTATTAGGTGGTCCAAAGGAAAAAATTGAAGTATTAGAAAGAAGTGGAATATATGAAATTGGATGTATGGATTGTAATCAAAAATATGTTGGGCATACTAGAAGATATATACAAACGAGATTCAAAGAACATAATATAGCGCATTCAAATTACGGCAGAACATAAAAATCAAGTGTTACCGAGCATGCTTTTGGTAATATTCAAAGAATAACAATTCAAAATTTAAAATTAATTCATACTATAATTGAGAGGAGAGTATTAGACGCATATGAAAGTATGGACATTGTTAAATGTAAGAATAGTTTAAATAGAGATAGAGGTCCTATTCCGTATAGTCCATTGTATTGGTTGATTGAGCGTGGCTAGTGGGATTCCAGGACTGGTTCCTTTTAGTACCGCTTGATTAAGCAAGCATGAGTAAAAAATACAGTTAGGTAGGTTTTAATTTTAGTTTTAATCATATCCTGATGATCCTAACATGGTTATCGAAACGCGCGTCGAGTGCAAAAATTCTATTTCGGTATTGTGTATAAAATTCAATTTTTGAAGGGCAGGCAACTTTACTCGACGATTGGTTAGAACTACTCCTCGAGTAAGTTGTCTGGTCTTATGAATTTCCAATTTTCTGGCTTTTTGTGTCAGGGATTTGTATATGTATCAAATATATTACAGCTTCACTGTGTAGCGGAATTTTTAAATAAGATCGTAGCAAACTCTCAGCATGTATGTAGAGAATGACAACAAGCCGCTTTGTCTGATATTTGCACGAAGGTATGTTTTGAGCCTCCTAAATGAGAAAAAGGATCTTTTGGCTGTGAAGGTAAATATGGGTATAGCAAGAATTGTTCGACCAAAATTTCAAATTTCAAGTATTAATTTTACAAAGTTCGAATTAGCTTTTAAAAACTGACAACGTTCATGAGAGTTTTTTTTTTCATTCAATATAAAGAGTATTCTAAAAAGTATAGTCAAAAGGGTGAGATTGAGTAAATTAGTTAAGAATAAGGTCCGAACTTCCTATAAATTGTATTCTACATTGTTTGTTAATCAGTTTCAGCCACGTAAATTGCCAAATATTTTCGAAACTATTCTTTTTAGTCGTTGGTAAACATTGTAAGCTGAATAGAACTGTGATTCAACTATGATACTGATATTGAGAAAATATCGCTAGAAATACGGGCACTAACTTTTATACTTTTCTATGTCAAACTAGAAAAATCTGAAACTGATTATGAAATAAGTCACTTTTAATAAGACATAATTATTGGATGTGCCGTTTTTAAAATAAATTAATTAAATGATTACCTAGCATCTGGGAAACACATCATATTTTACTTAACATTATTTTATTTACAGTTGAATCGCTTATAGGTATTTGCATTGTTTGCTTTATTGAGGAAAATAACTTACTTTTATAATTTGAATAACAAAAAATTTAAAATTAAATAATTAATTTTAGCCGGCATTCAATTATAATGGTTTAATAACAAAACGGTAAAATAGTAAAAAATCATTGGTACAATTTTCCAATGTTAACGAGGGAAGCTTTAAAAACCATCCCTTGACTATTTCTTATTGCAGCAAAGTAAAATATATTTCCATTTAACAAATGAAAGACGGCAAATTATTGACGAAAAAATGGTAAGTATTTTATTTAAGGAAAAAAAAGCAATTTACTGACGTTGTACCTTATAAGATACAAAATCTCTTAAAAATACATATTTTATCATTTTGAAATTTGTCCTATAAAATACAACTCGCAAAATACATCTTTTATTATTTTGAAGTGAATCCTATAAAATACAACTCGCATATTCTTTCGCATTCTATATTTTTAATTTCTTTTCCTTTTTTTCGCAGTCATGTGATTTTATGACACTGGCCTGCGACTCATGTCACCAAACTGTAACATTCGTGTAAAAAGTACAGTTTTCAGCACTGGAACAACATACTGTTTAAATTTTACTGTATCTCTCTTTAAAACATATCCTTATAATATCGTCACAGCTATTATGGCAGGGAGAGCGTCAGCGTCAAGCTTTAACATATTTTTAGATCCCCTTATATTTTGAAAAATCGATAGTTAGTTCTATCGTTGATAAAATAGCTTATTTCAATAAAAAATAATATTGTTTATGCGATGGATTATTTATCCCTACAAAATTATGTCACCCTAAATTATTCTTACAAGGCAAATAAAGAGAAATAAGAAAAAAACTGATAGATGTAATATATTATGTTAGTTCTAGTAAAAGGAGAAGTAATTTCGACACTTCAAAATAATACCCTCTATTGTTGAAGTCATGCGTGTTATGATGAGCAAAACAGAACAAATTGCTACCACTCATTTTTATATTTTTTCAAATAGAATGTCATACTTTTATGTGATTCCGGCAGTGGCCGGTCTTATGGTGGCTTCCCACGACCCGTGGTATCACAGGCCGGACCGCGCCAGCTCGGGCCAACACGCCGTGGGAAGGGTGCCGTCCGTGGTCGCCCGGAAAGATCCGTGATTGCGCGTTCGATCCGCCGCAAGTCGGTAACTTCAAAGGCGCGGCCTGGCCTGATCTGTCGCGACCTGTCGGTGTCTGTTGTTATCTGTGATTAGGGTTGATTTTTGGGACCATTTTCCATTTTAATACGTTCTGCCAAGACCTATAGCTGGACGCCAAATGTCCCGATTTGCAATCAAGAATCAAATTTGCCGCAAAACAAAACGCCCATCGAAAAATTAAATTTATTTTTTAGTTCCAGCACAAATTTAAAAAATATTCTAATGATATTTCAATTTATGGCGTCCAATGTCCATTCCAGCATTCAACGCGGCCACTGAACGTATCTTTTCGCTTTGCGAAAATGCATGGACAGACTCTAGAAACAGGCTTACAGTTGAGCATATTAAAAGTCACAAATAAAAGTTAATTTTACCCAGATCTGTAGAGAATTTTACAAGCACGCGCTTAGATTATACCATGCTAACTTCGGCAAAAAGCCAAAAAATACTATTTAAAAAAAAGCAATGGATTATATTTTTTAGTTCTAACACAACAAAATGTTATTTTTTACATTACATAGGAATAAATTTCCTTTGTAACATGTACTAGCATCTACAGCTCACTACAAAACAAGGTCACGAATCGGCCCGAACGAGTTTCGAAGTCAATCTTAACTTCACGCATGGCCCTCTACTCACTTTGCTCGCTCCAGGGCTCAATGAACCAAAACTAACCCAAATTTAGAAAAAAAAAAACGAATATAACCTTAATATATTTTTTTAAAAAACCACCGACGGGAATCGAACGCAGGACGCCATAATCGGAAACCCAGAACCGTATAGACCACGAAACCGCTTAGAGCCTTTCCGCTAGACCGTATAGACTCGTTCGGGCCGACTCGTGATCTTGTTTTGTAGTGAGCTGTAGATTGCTATTGTAATATGTTATCTAGAATTAGGAGTACTAAGAAGCCGCCTTTTAGTTGTTTCTTAATGTTATGATTGTTATGTTTTCATGTTACATATTATGTAGGTATCTATAAGTACATACTAGGTATATTCTATTCTCTATTTGGTTATTTTAAACCTACTGTCAACCAGTCAACCTATCGAAAAGTAAAATGCCGAGTTTCACGCGACATTTTTAAAGGGAACCCTATCTTCAACCTCTTGAAGAACAGGCTCATACAGGCCATGGGAAGACCTCACGCGCGGCCAAGCCCGATCCGTGCTTACCTGTGCTTGTCCGCCGCGCGGGTCTGGCCTGTTCTAAGACAGGCCGTGGGAAGCCACTTTTAGGTCAGGCTTTGCGCCTGCCTGCTTACTCAAGAAGTGCAGATACATTAAATGGGAAGCTCAGATCGAGGCAGGGCCACGGTATAAATAAGTATATACGGTAGGTTCACTCGAGACAAATTTCCAATTTCGCCGACAGTTTTTACCTTCGGAGCGAATCCGGATCAATCTCGTTCGCGGCCAGTTGTGGCTACACTACGAGGGAGAATTTACGGTCAGTGTGCCAACGCCTTGATATTCTGTACTGTTGGGTCGCGTTGAATTAAATAATTATTAAGATCGCTACTATGGCGAGATATTGTTATCCGGATAATTATTGTATTACAAAAGTGGGTGACGGATTTTCATTGCCCCAAAGACTCTATCAGTTAAGATTTATATTAATGTTTGAATAATATGCAGTTTTTCAATTACACGTATATTCGGTTTAACAAATATGTCTTTATTAAAATTTTGTTATTTACCTAAATATGGATAAAGACAATAGTGAGAAAAGAAAACAAGTACGGCAAAAATAAAATGCCCGTCACCACTAGCGCGAGCAAAAATCCGTTTATGTTTTAATAATTGCGAATTTTTCACATGACCTTTTGTGTTTTTAAAGCAACTCTTATATTTTAACATTGAAAATGTTTCTATTATCCTAGTAGGTATAGGGCCTCAAATCGTGAAAAAGTGCATGCTACGTTTGACACATGATGTCATACGCGTGTGAGATCGTGTTAGTTTATTTACTTAAACTTAAATTTGATTTATAAGGTATCGGAATCGATTAAAATGACTAAAATAAATTAGAACTAACTGAAATTCACCGAAAGTTGATTGAATGACTAATCAAAACTCGCCAAAAGTAACCAATACAGGCTTAAGCGTACCGGTAGAGGTTATAAAAATTAAATTAAGTTAAAACTAACCAAAACGAACGGAATTTTAGCGACTAACCAAAACTAACCTAAATCATTAAATTTGATTATAACATATCGGAACCGATTCAAATGACTAAAATAAATTGGAACTAACTGAAAGTAATCGAAAGTTGATTGAAAAACTAAACAAAAGTAGCTAAAAGCGCCAAAAAGGGCTAAAACGTGTCGGAACAGATTAAAAATATTAAAGTAAGTCGAAACTAACCCAAAGTAACCGAATTTTGGCGACTAACCAAAAACATTAAAATTGGATATAAAGTATCGGAATCGGTTCAAATGACTAATATAAACTGAAACTAACTGTAATTAACAAAAAGTAGATTGCACGACTTATCAAAACTAGCCAAAGTAACCAAAAGCATTAAGAGGTTAAACCTATCGGAACAGGTTAGAAATATCAAAGTTAGATGAAACTAACCTAAATTAACCTAATTTTGGCGAGTGACATAATTTTACCAAAAACATTTAAATTGGTTATAATGTATCGGCACCGCTTCAAATGAGTAAAATAAATTGGAGCTAACTGAAAGTAACCGAAAGCTGATTGAATGACTAGCCTAAAGAAACAAAAGCACCGAAATCGAGCAGAACTTTGGCGACTAACCAAAAGTAACGAAAAACACTAAATTTGATTATAATTTATCGGAGTCGGTTCAAATGACTAAAATAAATAGGATCTAACTGAGACCAACCGAAAGTTAATTAAACGGCTAAACAAAACTAACTAAAAGTAACCAAAAGCGAAAGAACGGGCTAAAACAATTCGGAACAGGTTAGAATTATTATTTACCGCAACGTCATGGCTAGTTATATATTAATAGATTTTCCTATCCACAAGTGGAGGGTAATTTTTTAGGTCTTCATATCCGCACCTTTTTAAATTTTTTTATAATTATGTTAAAAAATATTAGAATGTTAAAAAGGCATTTCTTTAATTAGTTAGTTTTAATTCATTTTGGTCACTTGAACCGACTCCGATACGTTACAATCAAATTTAATGTTTTCGGTTAGTTTTGCTTAGTCGCCAAAATTCGGTTAATTTAAGTTAATTTTAACTTACTTTAATATTTTTAATTTGCGCGTTACGGTTTAACCCTTTTTGGTGCTTTTGGTTAGTTGTTCAATCAACTTTCGGTTAGTTTCAGTTAGTTCCAATTTATTTTAGTAATTTGAACCGGATCCGTATAACCAATTTTAATGTATTTGGTTAGCTGCAAAAGTTCGAATAATTTGAGTTAGTCTTACTTTAATTTTTTTAATCTGTTCCGATATATTTAGTTCGTTTTGGTGCTTTTGATTACTTTTGGTTGGTTTGGGTTAGTAGTTCATCACGTATATGACATCATGTGTGCCAAATGTAGCATGCACTTTTTCGCAATTTGATAACAGCAAAACAGAAACATTTTCAATGTTAAAAGTACTACGACAGACGTAGCGCGAGGAGAGAAATTCTCTCAAATGCAGCCAATCACTTGAGAAATGTACCCGGTTAATTGGCCATACTAAAGCGGACGCCAAATAAGTGAGCTAGAGTAGTGAACTGACGATTTCGCAGTAAATGTGAGAAAAATACTCGTAGCGCGAGTAATAAAGTGTTAAAACCTTTAAGAAGCTATAAATTTACTTTACTAGCTTAATATGTCCTTTTTATATTTAAATTTCCACAATATTTGTCAGATACTTTGAACCTTCTGCTTTATACATGTTTTAATAGATGAATCAAGTTACAAACTGTCAAATAAATTATTTTAATAGGTATTACCTTTATTTATAATGTTTTTGAATTTAGTATACGTTACTATTTTGTATAACTTTATTACATAGTTTTATTCATTTGAATCACGTATTAAAAATTACCTTAATCGCCTTTTGAAATATCGTGTATCAAATAATAACCGAGGAAATAATTTTGCATCAGCTAATACTTTTTGAATCTCCCCTCACAGACTGCTCGATGCCGCAGGTAGAGTAAAAACTAATTTTTTACCGTGCTGCGGCTTTTGCGTTTAATCCAAAAACATGAAACGATTTTTGCTGAGTGAATCTACTCGGTATTATTTGTACTCTGGCAGGGCCATACAAAGGTGAACTAGATTACCACTCCACTCAGCCAGTCGACTTTGCACGGCTTGCTCCTAGGTCACCTTAAGTACCATCCTACCGTAAGTAGGCATTGGCTGCTCACTGTAACAATAGCTGAAAGGGTTCTGAGAGTACAGACGTTAATATTTTTCTTGAATTGTAACTATAGCTATTTACATAATATATATTTAACAAAAGCTTTGTTTTTTTCAGCACTAGTATATGGTTAAAGGATGGACAAATTGTGCAAACGATATTGAAAGACAATACGAACAATAAACGTGTGATTGGTCACCGGTTTTTAGTGGACAATAGTGGAAATTTAGTCATTGACAATGTTCGCTTAGAGGACGATGGTAAGTGGCAATGTGAAGCGGAAGACGAATTTGGATTCGTCGTTCAAGGAAAACCCGTTCTGCTCACTGTTTTGGGTAAGTTTTCATTTTTTATTTTATTTGGTTTTTTATATATAAACGTTTTTCCTTTCATTCTTTGGCACTTAGTTTCTTTTCAAATATTTTACCTCTTGCGTACTCTAGAAGTAATATGGAAACTTTCATGTGTTCATAAATTTTTGGATCCCTGTGAGAAATTTGGAATCCAACTAAACATTTTTTTGAAAATTTTGCTGAATATATCTTCTTATATAAATCCTATTAATTCTTTACTTGACGATGCTTATAAATCGGTGGCTTCGTTACAGCGAAATCGAAATTCATCTCAATAGTATTCTGCTCATTTTACAGCATATATGTCGGAAAGCTGGAATCGGTCCAACGCCAATTTGTTAAATTATTATGCTGTAGGTTGGATGATCTAGACCGATTTAGAGAAAGTTTTCCCACATCGCTAATTTTACCAATAATCTTAAATAAATCAGCGGACATGAGATATCGCTGTTGCTATCAAATAGGTCTTTATAAACTGATTAACAACCATATTAAGTTAGATGGCGTATTATCAAAATAATATTTAGTTTTCATCCATCGCTATCAGATCATTCGTACTTGACAAATTTGTGATATTCTTGTTAACATTAATATTTTTATTTATTATGATTTATCGTCTAAAAAACAAGCTGTTGTTAGCAAAGCTTTAAGTAAGCTCACCAACAATTGAATCAGGTAATAATGTACCTATACAAATAAAATTTCAAAAAGCAAATACAGAGCTGCGAAACCTCGTACGAAACTGCTGTACAATTAAAAAATATACTTTTAAGAAATTATAACCATATATCACTTGACGCTCTCATTGGGGTATTGAAATATACGGGGCACACTACCCAAGAAAGTAGCAGCAAACAAAAAACCGATATTGATGAAAAAGAAATATTCAGGAAAGCTGCGAAGAGAATGCGATATAAAAATAAGAGAAAGATAAGTAGTTCACATAAAAAAATTCTCAGAGACCTAGAGCTTTTAATAATTAGGCTAGATAATAATCAAAAACGTGGTGTTAAAAAATTGTAAACTTATATCTGTTCACACACTCGTTGAGTCAACAAAGATTACCAAACAAAAACAACAACAAATGAAAAACATGTACCGTTAAAGACAAATATTTAGACATGTTACAGGTAAAATGTGATATGAAAATTAAAGAAAAATAACCGATTCAAATAAATAATTCTGAAAACTAGAGTTTTAAATAATTAGACTATATTATAATAATAATAATGATAATTGAAGTTATACAAATATATAGGTACATTAAAAAAGAATATCCGAATACCACCATCTTATTTTTAGTTTCAACAGATAGGCAGCCCGCATTTGTAGTACAAAAGCAGACTGTATAAAGCTATAGAGCGCTGCAACCCCTAAATGTTATTTCATACCATAAGCTAAATCCAACCAAAGAAAATACACAGTGATCTTGCCATAGAGTGTCTAAAAGTAGTATGAAATAATCTAACAATATTTTTATCGCAGGCGATACATAATGTTTGCTTTAGTCAATACGTATTCCCAGAATTTTTGCAGATTACTGTTTTTAAGCTGTTTCCTAATTTTAAGTCTTCTGTAATACCCTTAATTGTTAATATATTAGTTTTTTATACTAATGGATAAGCATTTGACATCAAAACACTGTTTTTTACATGTTTCCTCAGATATTCGAGCAGTCTGTTTTGAGGCAGACACGTAATAGTGGTGGTGTTGATAATTTTATATATATATATATCTGCTATCTAGCACTTAGTGCATAAAAGTGATTAAAAAAATACCTTAAGCAAACACTAAAAGCTATAAAACTAGTGGGTTAACAAATTTATACTTAACTGTTCTGCATACAACATGGCTTGCTAGTTACATAACGAATGCTTAAATTAGGAAGCGAATGTGAAAGAACAAGGGCTAAGTCAACTTCTTCAAAACAAAAAAAACTTTGTAGGGGGTTAGAAACAATACTTATTGAAATAAAGCAAATCTAATCAGAAATACTTAGGTATATAATAATACATAAATGCACGACAAATTAAGCAAAATGGAAATAAAACTTCCCCCAAAAAAAACGAGTAGTGAATAAGTTAAATTCAATTCTTCAGATTCAGAAAAAATCAGACAAAACACGAAAAGATGAGTTTATTTTATTTCATGTTATATTTCTATGTAGTCCTGACTTAGAAAGTTTTATAGATAGATAGGCTGTGGCTAAGGGCAGGGGCAGAAAGTTGTAAGGTGTCGATAATGGGAAAGGTACGAGACCAATAAATAATAGAATAATGAAAAAAGAAAAACAAGCAAAATATATAATTAAGAAATACCAAAATGGCATATGAATGTTACATGCATAGAGTATGGAAATGACAAATCAGGCAATATAGGAAGACTTATGTAAAATGATTAGTAAAATAACTTTTTACTTCGTTTCCACTGTATATTTTATTAAAATACTTAACATGTTTCGCTAACTTTGTAGCTTCGTCAGAAGTATTATTTAAAATGGTATATAATATAATGGTGTTTTGTACAAGAAGAAGGGTTGGTTTATAAAGTACAGGTGGTTAGGTAAAATTGTTTTATTTTTACAGCAGTAGGTAATTCCGAAGTATTATATTGCCTATCTAGTAAATATATTTAACAATGGTGACCGATTTAGCCAACAGCCAAATGGCTCAAACATTTTGCGTTTTCAAGCTAAATATACCTATAGACTAAAGCCTTTTTCCTTAGTTATTTTGTTATTTTTGACGGTGGACTACTATTTTAAAGTTTCACCCCAGTTTCAAGCGAATTATTTTTTTTGTTTTGTTACTACATAAGTTTCTATTGCAAATAATATAATAATTTGAAATGTTTTGAGAGGCGCTCGAAAATTTTGTTATATAAATCCACTATTTTATTCAGTGTAGTCGATTCCGTTTTGGAATTTACCTACAAAAGAAGTTAAAATCGCATCGTAAATAACAAAAAAATAATAACGGCTTCCATAATTATTTTCCATCATGACATTTATTTTCATGAAGTGTGAAATTGCATGAAGAGGTCGCTGCGAATAAAGTTTAACAGTTTAACGAAAGTTCCACATATCGGTGGAAAACACTTGGCTGCCACGAACCCGCCACTAGGCAGCTTCGTAACAGATAAGTAGCATTCACCAGTAGGCTACTTTATAGTAATACATCATAGTAAATCTTTTGGTAGCAAAAACTACCCAAGACACTATCCGGCTACTCAAAATCTTTCCCCATTTTGGTCGCATTAGGAGCTACGAATATACGATAGGAGCTACGAATATACGACGTAGCCGCCGATGGTCACCGCCCACTTTGTAGTGGCTTTGATAGTAGCAGTTACGTATCTGTCACCATAAATGCTAGTTGGGTAATAACTCTCCCTCTAAAGAAAGTTTTAAAAAAGAATTAAACTTTATTAAGCAAATCGCATTAAATAATGGATACACTACTAGTTTAATAGATACAATACTTAATAAAAAAACATATAAAAAAGCCCTAAGTTTAGTTTATCCAGTCTTGAAAGAAAATCAGAAAAATTTTAAAGATATTGCATCACTTATAGAGGTCACATAACAAGCAAAATTAGCAGTTTTTTAAAATCACTAAAAATCAATATTGCTTACAAAACTAATAACACGATAGGAAAACACATTAAAAACAATAAAACAAAATTAAACAAAGGGAAAAAATCAGCAGTTTACAAATTAAAATGTAATGACTGTCCTAAGGTCTATATTGGACAAATTGGCAGAAATTTCGACAAGCGGATCAAAGAACATCAAATGTGTTTTATCAACAGCAAGTCAGGTTCCAATTACTCGAACCATTTGATATCAGAAAATCATAGTTTCAATAATAATTATGAAATTTTCCATTACGAAAATAAAGGTTTAAAACTAAATTTGCTTGAATCTATGGAAATAAACAAACTTAAAAACTCCGACATTTTATTGAACGACCAATTAGACCTAAATCGGTCACCATTTTTAAATATATTTACTAGATAGGCAATATAATACTGCGGAATTACCTACTGTTGTAAAAACAAAACAATTTTACCTAACCACCTGTACTTTATAAACTAACCCTTCTTCTTGTACAAAACACCATTATATTATATACCATTTTAAATTATACTTCCAACGAAGCTACAGTGTTAGCGAAACATGTTAAGTGTTTTAATAAAATATACAGTGGAAACTAAGTAAAAAGTTACTTTACTAATCATTTTACATAATTATGAATTTCCACCAAGTAAAGGCCGACTCAATACAATATAGGAAGAGATGAATGAGTGGATGAGAATTTGGAGAAACATGAAAAGAAAAAGTTTAAACAGTAACAACACTTTCATACCGTCATGGTATTAGCTTTATATTTTACTTGGGGATGACCGAAAATCAGCCCCGTCTCCAGGGGTGAGGCGGCGAGGCAGCCGCCACGGGCGGCCGATTTTTAGGGGCGGCCGTTTTTATTTTTTCTATAAAGTTTTAATGTGTTTGTATGTAACAATGAATATCTATACATATTTTTTGTACTGAAATGTTTAATCCAAAAACCCGTACGAAAAACAAAATTAGGCAAATTATTTACAAATTTAATGCCGCCCGCGGCGGTCTTTTAACACGGCAGAAAATAATTTTCTAATGAACCTAAGTCTTGAACCTAATAAGGTTGGCATAAGTAAGCTAAAACAGTGGAAGCCAGTAGGTAAGGCTCTAGGGTGCCGCCCTCCCTACTTGGAAAATTAAATATTTAAAGTGGTTTTTGACAAGGATTTTGTTAATTGTATCAAAAAAGGGAAAATGTATGTAACGAAATCTATTTTTTTAATAAAATATTTTTGCTGGACGAATTTCTAATTCATCATTTTAGACCGATTGACCTTGAAAATGGTGCAAATTTTCGCCTGCGGCGCATTTTCCCACTACCACGAGTATATATAAATGTTTCGATTTTGCCTCACCTGAGCAGCACTGCCTCTTTAACAGGTCACAGCCGTTGTTGATCCTCGAAACACATGCAATTGCATGCGTTTCGAGGGTCAACAACGGCTGGGCGAACTATAATAATTATGCATATTCTACAGGCCACGGAAACCCAATTACTTACAAAGTATCTACAATTGTAATATATTCATTAAGTTTAAAATAACACCCCCATTTGGTATCTAAGCGAAGTGATTTCCCAATAAATCAACGATTAATTCATAACTCGAAATTATGCAACATTTAAAAAATCCACCGAGCCCCACATTATAAATTAATAGTGCTTGGTAATTAAAAACGCTGCAAGATAAATTAATCCGCGGTGCTTTCTCGACTGTCCCAGCGGCCGGCCATATTATTTATTATGTATGCAGTCCTGTGCAAGTCCCTTACAGATTGCGATGACATTTTTTAAAAATAGCTAACGGAAAGCCGATTCCGCAACAACGAGATTTTACACCTAGAGAGAGGTAAATTTGAAATGGAATAGAAGAGGTGATATTAAATAATCGGAAATAACGTTAACATTTTTAAACATTACCCTCAGTTTTTAATAAAAAAAAAAGATATGTGCATCAACCAACCATATTTCGTGAATTATCAGGCAACATTCTATGAATATTTATTTTTTTCTTTATTAATTTAGTGACTTTTCTGTCAAAAACAAGACATGTCGTAATTTAGGATAATTGGTAAGAACCACTAAACGAACAGAACAGCTCAGTTAGATTGCGGTTTTGCTGCCCCTCATAAAAATCAGTTGTACTGAGTCAGACCCTTCATCAAGCATAAAAACTGATGTAAAGATCGATATTGAAGCACTTGGTATCCAATTTCAATACAAATAAGACATCTTCCTTATTTAAGCTTCAGTCGACGTAATTTTCTCTATTATATGCCGGAGCCAATTTTTGCTATTGTTTAACTTCATATCGTCTATCCATTTTTTCTTATGTCGACCAACACTTATTCTCCTGCCTCGTGGCCTAAAGTAAAGATGCTTTGTTCTCTCTACTGAAGTCACAACTCCTGCACATCTCTTTAACTAACCTACAGTATCAGTATTGGCCCTTTTAATACATTGTAATCGGATTTAACTATTTTTGGTAAAGGCCACTACTTTAATATATACGTTAACATTTTGCAAATAGGCAGCTATAATATTGTTTTTGCTTTGGATTCATAGGAATATTTTTATCATTCATTTCCCAAATTTAGTTCAGTAAGAATTCAGCAGATTGATTTTTCATGCCGTATATAATTTTACTTATATTAATTCTACTAAGGTTCGATTTACTTCGAGACCATCTTTCCGAGAATCTCGGCGTAATTGCTCAAACATCAGTTTTAGTTCTTCTGGGACTTAGTTATAAGAGCTTCGCAAGTCGCAGATGGTTTACAAAAATACACCATCAATTATAAAAGCATTTTTATTTAAATTTAAACTTTTGTACACACCATCTAATGCTAGTGTGAAAACTATCGTATCTCAATGTATTGTCTTTTTAAAAAGCCATCTAGCAATAGCTTTTGCAAGAGAAAAATTGTTTTAAACATGATTGTCGCCAAAATATTTAATCTGGACCATCAACAAACGTTGTGGTTGTACTTAAAACAAAAAAAAAATGAGCGAGTATGCTAGTACTCGAGACACTGATGTGTAAACATATCCTATATCGACATGCACAAATATTTGAGCAGCACTCGTAAAGTCACTGCGCCTGGCTATGATGTCACAGCCGCTTGCACATTTCTGTCCCATTTGCGGAGATTTACCCTCATACCGCCGCGTAAGACGTTTACACATCAAAAATAATGTATGAAAAGACTTACAGCTTATGCAGCTTCTAATGAATATAAAATAATTGACAATTTTAAACTCGGATGACTGATACTCGTTTGCAGCTTCTATATTCGTCAGGCCTATCTGTTTTCACCGACTTCATCTATCAGGTTACTTGTAGACCTTGTTTTAATAGCAGCTTGTATTAACATTGAATTTGATCGTCTATGAAGTTCCATGCATTATCACATGCAAGCAGTATACAGCATACAAGTAGTTACTTTGTAGGTGATCGAATTTTGTATTTTTATCCTAGAAACTATATTTGTACACATCTTTGTTAGCTCTAGTTACTATCATATTAACATTCATTGTCTACAAAGCATCCCACAGTTGGGATGGCATCAGGTACGGGAAACCAGTCTTTCTCTTAAAGGAAAAAATAACGATAAGAACCAGTTCCTTTAAAAACAACAAAATTCACTACGGATAAATTAACGTTTTAATATTTTATATATGCAATAAAATAAAAACAAATGGATTACTTTACGTGAAACTTCAGAAATGATGCGTAAGGTAGCCAAATTAATACTTTTTAGAATCACACAGCTACAATCAAGATACAAGTTATTTTAGTTTTTCTATAAAATATTAGATTTTGTTATTTTAGTGTTGGTTTAACAATTATTGCATGTTATGTATCCTAATTTAAGTCATCTTATTTTTTTTACATTTGTTGAATGTTTCGATAATTTGCTTTTTTGGTGCTCTTCCAAACAAAAAACTAGCACACTGGCGGCCGATCTGGTAAATATTAATCATAAGCCTTAGTCAAATTAATCGATATAAACGAATCAGAATATTTCAATGCTATCTATATTGAAAATCAGGAAGTTTTATTCACTGAGTGCATATATGATAGATGCGATACCCGCAAATTTACGAAATTTAAATGTCATGCCTATGTGTGACTAGTAGTAAAATTTTTCTGTTGTTTTTATATTATTTGAATTATGTAAAAATATGGCGTTAATTATAGTTTTGCCAGCTCTTTTTACTTTAAATTTATGATACTCGTTACGAAAATATTTCTCACAGTTGGCCTTCCTATATTTAAGATTATCTATCCTTTTTTCAGGTTTGCGCTACGAGGTTTTCTTAATTTTTTCTTAGAATTTGGAATAAGTTCCTTAATATTCCATTCCATAATGTAACTTTTCGTTTCTTTATCTACACCTTTAACATCTGCTTGTATATTTTGTTAGTGGTTAATATCTAGCTCATTACTTTCTTTCTTATAATAATATTATTAGCCGGTTGGAAATAAATGAATTGCAAAAAGAAAAGTGTTACAAGTGAAAATTAAAACTAATAATTTTGAATCTAAACAAATTAAAGTTAAATGAGAAGGAATGAGGGTGTTGATTATTATATTTGTTTTGACGTAAAAGTATGTTTTCGAATGTTTAATGTGTTTTATGTGGTAGCGATTTTAAATGTTTTTCTAATGATTTAAAACAACATCAAACAGCAAAATCATCCAAACAAGTAACATAATTGGTGCATTTCGATGAAAATACAAAATAATAAAATACAGCTGACAATGGAATTTAATTCGATCCATTTACTTCCATAAGTAGTTTCAAGTTACCGATATCCAACCCTAAATTTATAATAAATAAATAAATAACTCGAAGTAATAGAAATGTACTATGTGTATTTTAATTGTATTAGTTATAAAAACTATGTTGAAAGCTCTATTTTTGACCATTTACACAGTATTGCGCACTGAGGCACGCCCGCGTTAATGGCGAATGTGTCTGTGATGTGCCCATCAACTGCTGTGGCATATTCATTTAAGATTTCTCTGATGTATCCGCTTATAATAGGTCAAATTATTCAATACTGATTTAATATAGTCGCTTAAAAGTTTGTAAGCGGTTTCTATTTAAATTAGATGCTAAACATATTCTGTTGAAAGTCCTCCATCAGATAAATGTATTTTCAAAATTTCACAAGCATATCTTATACTTATAATAAACTCGCGCATTATAAAATTTTAATATGACGAATGCAAGTAAGATAGATAACCATATTACAGTATTTATTCTTCTTAAAGATACTTTCTGGAAGTTTGTAGCTTATTATTCAAATAGCTTCATCCATCAAACTTAATGTGACGGAAATGTTCTCACAAAGAATATTCATTCTAAAGGGAATTATCAACGTTGTGGGAAATTTTTTTAAAATTTTTCAAGGATAAAATTCCAACCGTTGAAACTATGTAACACTTTCTAAGACAAGGTAAATATTATAGTGCCTGTAGGTTAGAAACTTAAGAGTCAGTTAATTAAATCATTATTTATTACTTATGAATTAAATATATTTTTCCAAAAAATATACTAATTGAAACTAAACGAAAAGCAAACATCTATGCCTGTTATTTTACTACTAGAATCAGGAAAGATATTTTTAGAATTACTATTTATCTAAATTTTCCGAAATTAGCTCTAATTCAAGACCTCAGTGGCCTCTACCTTACCTTTAATATTTAAACTGCAGGAAATTAGGGTAATTGAAAATAAAACGCTATTTTTTAAAGTCAATTAGGATTCCAAAACGTGACGTGCATGTTGCATGCCAAATTTTTATGCAGGTCACACTAATGTGCGAGATAAGTGATTTTGGATTTTTATGTCGGACGATAAAATGAGCATTTTTCGCTTTAATTGGAGATTTCGGGATAAAAGGAGAATTTTAATTATTTATCTGTTTATTCAAATTCCTGATAGATGTATATATAGCATTTCAAAATTATTGTCATGAATTAAGATCCTTACCTATATTATACGCATACCTGCATATAGAATAAAATTAAAATTCCTGGTTTTGCAAAATAGGGAAGGGTTTGACAAAATGTTTGCGGGCTGCATCTTACTTCAGCCCCAAAGCTATAATTTAACAGTTACGTCTTTGTCCATATTGTTATTAATTCAATATATGTATTTAACAGTGTTGATAGGAGCAGTAGAGTTAATAAGATTTTTATAAAGCATTCATCTTACTGAATGAATGTGACACTCCCTCCAAAGGAAAACACCGTGGTTTTCGAAGACATTAACCGGAAGAGCGTAAGATATTTTTATTATTATTGCATGTATTCTGGAAGTATTGGCGTGAGGGCTAGGCTTACTGGCGGGCTAGATACGTGCACCCTCTGTCTGTAGACGCACCAGAAACATGCACCCTGAATGTGTATAGATGGACACGGCTTACTGGCGGAGCAGATATGTGCATCCTATGTTAGTTTGAGGCTCATCAGACACAGTTAACTGATAAACGATGCAGCGCCCTGCGATAACTTATACCAATACCTCCTACAACAAGGCCAGACGGCTTACACGTGACGTCATCAAAAGTGGTCTTAACTTATTTACAGGCGTATATTGAAATGTGCAATTTCTTTTAAAATTTCACAGTTAAGTAAACATTTTAGATGCAAAAATCTCGAAAAAATATAACAAAAACTTGTGTTTTGTAAATTTATCTTTTTTATATATGTAGTTTGAAACGTAATTGGCCTAATACAATACCTCCTACAAGCTGATATTACTTTAAGCACGACTATCATGACTGATAATGTGTATTATTAATTTATTATTTTTTTTTAAATCAAATATGAAATTGCAGTTTACTTACCTTTTTCTGCATACCTACATAAATAATATTTAAGAGCTTCCGGCTAAAACAAGGCTGCAAGTCATGAACAGCCTTAAGACATGCCTTATTCGATTTTTGTTAAAGGAAAACGAAATTTCAAAGCAAAAACCTTTGAATATCCAGTTTATCAAAATAGAATCTACCTATTTTGATAAACTGAAACTAGATACCACGGTAAAATATCACTATAGGTATAAAAGTGTCATAATAGGTAATAGCTTGGGTAATAGTAATGTCAAATTTGATAGTGCGTTTTCTCCTCGGTTTTCTCCATCCAAAGAACCTTGCAATCTTCAAATATTTATGATAAAACATGAAAGATTTATACAGGTTTCAAATTATTACTTTTTTATGTTAGATTTGGTATATTACTCGGTATATTATTGGGGTCTAATATTTATTTATTAAAAGTCTCCAGTTTCCTTTTTTCCTTTTACCCAAAATATTATGATTATGTTACAACAATAATTATTATTAAGAAAGAAGTGTATTTGAAATGCTGCAAAGAAAAATTTTTGAAACGTCAATTTTTAAGTGATTTTTACAATTTTCAAAATGAGTCAAAAGGCTGTTTTGATTTAGATAGTTTAACAACAGCTCACAAAGAAAAGACTTTTTATTGTAAATATCTAAAAATGTGTCTTCGAACTCATTAATCAGTTTTTTAAATATAATATAGGCTGTTGAAACTACGTTCACGAGGATATAAAAGAGCCCCACGACTTAAGGAATTATGAAATTGTAAGAATCTTCTACAACACAAGGTTCATTTATAGTCAAATTTTCTTTACAAAATTCACAACTTATTTTTTTTAAAACAATATGACAGCAATATTTACTTAAATAAGTGATTAACTGGCATTTCAGATCCTCTGCTGTGTCTTGTGAATGTGACAAATTATTATACTTTCCTATACACATATACATTTTTTTTTGTAAGGTAATAATGTGACATATTTTAATTATTGTATTTTTGATCACTTTTTTATTGTAACTTTTTTTTTTGACTTGTTCCTTTCTACTGTAACTTTGTAGTGCTCGGAATCAAATAAATATCTATCTATCTATCTATCTATCTAAGAACACCCGAGACAAAACCTTTCAGAGCCTCTATAATAAAAAGATTAAATATTTTGAGAGCTAATTTAACATTTTGCTTTTTTATAAATGATGGAAAAAGGGCCTTTAAACTACGGGAATATTCATGTTTTAATATTTTGTCTCGTTTTAGTTCTTGAAGTTTTTTGACCACTGAGGGCATATAGCAAACATTGCATTACAGCCTTTATGAGGCATAATTACACTAAATATTACTTACTCCAAAATTAGCTAACAGGAACAAATTTTATAAACTTGCTGACCACATTGAACAAGAACAAAATAAACTCTTATTACACGAACGCAACAGGTCAACTCCAAACATTTTGGAAAGCTAAAAACGAGGCTAAAAACATGAACTTTAGATCTTTTCGGCGAGTTTCCACCGCACATCATTGTTCACATAAATTTACACACACGAAAGTGTAAAGAAATTAACAGAAACACAATCAAAATAGAACAGAACAATAATTAAGAAGCCGGTCGAAAGTACGCCATTACGTCAACTGACAGAAGGCACTGAGGCAGTGTTGCCAGATTTAGAGTTAGTTTCATACATTATTTGGGATGTAAACTATTAACGTATATTTAGTTGGACTTTAATTTTTACAGCATTTGTTGAATGACATTTGAAATTATGTTTTTAAATGGAACCAAATATTTATACAAAATAATTAGGTTATTGGTTAGCAACGTTTATTTTCTTAAAGGTTTTGATTCCGTTATTGCTTCACTTTTCGGTTTTTATATATTTTCTTTTCGGATTTTAAATATTTATTTATATTTAATATAACTATACTATAATATACCAAAGCAAACTTTTACATTAAGTATCTAATATATTGTTAATTGTAATCTTGGAATCCAAGACGAATATTTAACGTTTCTTTGAAAAATAATTAGTGGCAAATAGCAAGTAGCTCAAATTGTGATAAAGCGCCCAATCTGGCAGCACCGGATACATGACGTCGAGATGGGAATTGACATTCCAGTCGCCCAGCGTGGCAATCAACGTTAAATACGGAAGTAGGCGCGATAAAATAAACAATACTTTTACTGGGCACCTCTTGGCTCCTCTTAATGCTTTTCTTATGGCAAAAAAGTATGGACCACTTTTCATGACGTCACTGCTAATTTCAATATCAGCTAGTTGGCCTAGTTGAAGGAGGTATTGCTTATACTCGTCGTCGGATGACGATATTCTACTGACCAGTACAAACTATTTAGGTCGACCTACTAACGTTTCTCCCGCGTGAAATAATAATTTAACCGAGAATATAGACAGTGTCGGATTGGCACACTTAGAGCCCACCGGTCTCACAAGGGCGTCGATGAAGCGTGATATAAAATCTGCTCGGAGAGAGACACGGTACATTCGCTACTTTATAGAAATTATACTTTTTTAAACGGTAAATACCGAAGAATTTGTAAGAAAATGTTTTTTCTATGCTTATTTTTAGTGAGGTAATTAGAAAAGTCTAATGTGAGCTATTACACGAAACCTACCAAAATGGAAACAAATTGAAATGCACAAAAAAAAATATGAAAGATTTAAAACATTTACTTTTAGGTTGTGCTTTTTTTGTTGCACATTTATTTAGAAGTATTTTATTTGTTCGAATGTTAGTAGATTAGTGTACCAAATAATATTGTGTCTATATAGTTTCCGAAATGAGAGTCTTTTAAATATTATTTAAGTTTTGAACACAGGGCTTAGATAGGAATGATATCATTAAATTTTTTGTCATAGTTCTTGGCTAGAGCAAAGGTCTAAGAGACGTCACCAAATTACTCTACCTTAGTTACAATCTATTATCTCGCTTTCTAAAGTATTAGAGGAAATATTATAAATATACCGTGGCCGCTTATTTACTTCTGTAATTTTACTGTATTGCTGTTAACATCGCTGGATGCTCCACCCTATAAACTTTCTATGTAAGATGTATTTTTGCAATAAAGCAATTTTTAAGTGAAAAAGTGACATTTAAAAAAAATTTGTTTCGATGTCTTACACTGTCGTTTTTACGGTCGCTGTATGACGGTACCGTTTCCTATGAAACCGTGGCTTAAATTAACCTGAAATCGCAGCATCAATAGCTTCGGCGTTAACAAACTCATAACGGCTAATTTTTTTTAATTAGCTTTACTTCCTTTTATGAATTTATTGATTAGTTCTAAATCGTATTTATGTCATGGATTGTTAACATTGGCGATTTGGACAGCACACCTAGAATAGGAGAAATGCCACCCTAGTTCAAATCACCTATTCTTGCAGTGCATAACCCACTGCTTTCCTTCGAATTCCTAATAAAGAAACGTGGAAATGAGTTTATTGAATTAAAAATTCTAGTTTTAGATATTTCAAAATGCGTAACGATTTTTATGCAAATTGGGCAAAAGATGACATGATATGTAAAAAAAAATTCACAGTCATGCAGAAAGATGCAACCGGGGGACATTGAAAATGATAAATAAAAACGAAAAAATATGATTTCGGTTAGTTTTAGTTAGGTTTAATTTGTTTTAGTCATTACGTTATAACCAATTTTAATGTTTTTGGTTAATTTTAGAAAGTCGCCAAAATTCGGTTATTTTAAATTAGTTTCAACTTAATTTAATATTTTGAATCAGTTTTGATAATTATGTTTTAGCCCTTTTCGGTGCTTTTGTTTAGTTTTGGTTAGTCGTTGAAAGAACTTTCGGTAAATATCAGTTAGTTTTAATTTATTTTAATCATTTGAACCGGTTCTGATACGTTATTACCAATTTTAGTGTTTTTGGTTAGATTTGGTTCGTCTCCAAAATTCGGTTAATTTGGGTTAGTTCTAACATACTTCATTATTTTTAACCTATTCCGATATGTTTTAGCTCGTTTTGGTGCTTTTAGTTACTTTTGGTTTGTTTTGGTTAGTTATTCAATCAATCAACTTTTGGTTACTTTCAGCTATTTCCAATTTATTTTAGTCATTTGTACCGGTATCGATACGTTATAACCAATTTAAATGTTTTTGGTTAATTTAGGTTAGTCGCCAAAATTCGATTTTTTGGGTTACTTTCAACTTGCTTTGATATTTTAAATCTGTTTCGATACGGTTTTTGGTGCTTTTAGTTACTTTTGGTTAGTTTTGGATAGTCTTCAATCAACTTTCGACTAATTTCAGTTAGTTTTAATTTATTATAGGCATTTGAACCGGTTCCGATACGCATTTCGGGTTAGGTCAACATTTTTTAAAAATTTTAAATCTGTTCCGATACGTTTCAGCCCGTTTTGGTCCTTTTGGTTAGTCATTTAATCAACTTCTTTCAGTTAGTTCCAATTTATTTTAGTCATTTGAACTAGTTCCGATAAGTTATAATCATATTTTATGTTTTTGGTTAGTTTCGGTTACTCGCTAAAATTCGGTTTGTCTTTTACTTTAATTTTTGTAACCTATTCCGATACGTTTTACCCGTTTTGGTGCTTTTGGTTACTATGACTAGTTAGAAAGCCCCCATTTATAATATGGGCTTTCTATAGGGCGAGACCAATCGGGATAAAAACTTCGTAACGGTACGTCGGATCGCTCTGACACTTATACCTATCGATTTGTAATCGAAAAAAAAAATTTTGATTTTTTTGTCTGTATGTGTGGTGTATGTGATGAAATCGATTACAGGTCGCAATTTTGAAGATAGCGACTTGAAATTTGGCATAGAGGTAGAGGTCCACAAACCCTCGGAACCTATTGATTTTGGTTACGATCGGTTAATATACAGGGTGTGAAAACAGGACAAGTTTCCGTTCTTTGGCATTTTTGGCATTAAACACGGACCAACTTTCCATTTTTTTTATGTCAAATGAAAGTATTCGGTAAAACACGTATTTTTGTTCCTTTGCTCTTTTGCTCTAATTATACAGGGTGTGAAAACAGGACAAGTTACCGTTTTTTGGCATTTACAGGTCGCAATTTTGAAGATAGCGACTTGAAATCTGGCATGGGGGTAGAGGTCCACAAACCCTCGAAACGTATTAATTTTGGTTACGATCGATTAATATACAGGGTGTGAAAACAGGACAAGTTACCGTTTTTTGGCATTTTTGTCCGTGTAAACAAGGATAAAATTCTTTTTTTTTATGTCAAATGAAAGTATTCGGTAAGACATGTATTTTTGTTCCTTTGCTCTTTTGCTCTAATTGTTATACAGGGTGTGAAAACAAAACAAGTTACCGTTTTTTGGCATTTACAGGTCGCAATTTTCAAGATAGCGACTTGACATTTGGCATAGAGGTAGAGGTCCACAAACCCTCGAAACCTATTGATATTGGTTACGCTCGGTTAATATACAGGGTGTGAAAACAGGACAAGTTACGGTTTTTTGGCATTTAGAGTTCGCAATTTTGAAGATAGCTACTTGAAATTTGGCATAGAGGTAGATGTCCACAAACCCTCGAAGCCTGTTGATTTTGGTTACGATCGGTTAATATACAGGGTGTGAAAACAGGACAGGTTACCGTTTTTTGGCTTTTTTGTCCATGTAAACAAGGACTAACTTTTCTTTTTTTCGATGTCAATTTATAAGTAGAGGTGAAAGTATGTTAGCATTTTTTGTTGACAACATGGTTACCATAGCAACCAATAAATAATATGTATATCACTAATAAAAGATATAGTATAGTACTTAGTATTGTTTATGAAGCCTAATTTGATACTAAAAAATTGGTTGCTATGGTAACCAAAAAAAGTAAAAAATCGTCACAATTCGTCAATCGTACGACGTAGAGATTTGATATTTGGTATTTAGGTAAAGATTAAAAAAAATTAACGATTGACGTTGACAATTCGGTTACCATGGCAACCAGTTAGAAATTTATCACGGTAAAATTAGACTAGCGATTGGTAACTCTAATTATAAGGGCTTTCTAATTATAGGCCACGGTACGGATAGGAGCGTGGCAATAATGTGTGACCGAAGGTCACACAAACGAGGCCCGAAGGGCCTCGCGCTTGCCGCAGGCACGAGTGGCCACGCCACTTGTTTTGGTTAGTCGTTCAATCGACTTTCGGTTAGTTTCAGTTAGTTCCAATTTATTTTAGTCATTTGAACGTTTGAACCGATTCCGATACCTTATGATCAAATTTAAGTTTAAATAAACAAACTAACACGATCTCTCATGCGTATGACGTCATGTGGCAAATGTATTATGCACTTTTTCACGATTTGAGGCCCTATACTAGGATAACAGAAACATTTTCAATTTTAAAATGTTAAGTGACTCTTGTTCACTTTAAAAACTTATAAATCGAATGTTTATATGGGAATTTTCAATGATTACTTCCTTCGTTCTAAATACGATCAATCACAGATAAGTCAGCAATCGTTTTCAAATGAACACGTTTTTTGGCAAGTCCAATTTTTCAAGAAAACTCTTTGATAAAACTTTTCAAAAAAGAAATTATTTTATACAGTTATCCATGCACAATTTGATGAATTATTGATGTTGCTTTTTTACTCGGAAATAATCATATCAAATACCAATCGCTCGTAGCAAACCAATTCGTTTAACAAATAATACTTGCGCCAATAGAAAAATCTTTATCTATCATGCTGTAGGTTAAGCGAAGTACTTAGCAATTCGTTTTTCCAAATTTTTCTCGAAAAATGTAGAAGCATTTATGATATTACCCCAAGTATTTTACACCAATAAATTTCGACCAATGAAATGCTCTTATTTTGACACACAATATTTCAGCGGATATTTTTCATTTTAAAGTAGAAAAGAAAATAATTATAGTCGTTCAAATATTTGTTGTTTAACAGATGAGTTTGAAAGTGATGCTTACTTTGAAGTATATACTTACCGACAAAACCACAGTTCACACACATAAGTTAATATATTTAAATTAATTCGGATTATTATTAAACATCTATATTTTATTTGATTTCATAACAAAATTTAAATGTTTATGATACTCCTCTTCAAAATCGTGTCTTTGTAATGGAGAATAGCAAAGGACAGAAGACTCTAAATATACCAAATGTCTGCACATAAATGTAATATTTTGAATCCATTTTGTTCAATTTATTCTTGTCAATTCTGTAAAATTTTATAGATTCTTGCAACAGCTTTTCTTGGATTTTCTTGAATAACCCTTTATGATTTGCCACTTTAACATTTCTGGTAAACAATATTCAATTAACTTCACTAAATATCTTAATTTGGAATGGAACATTTTCACATGACTTAGTTCGTCGCAACAAACTCCCAAATTTTTACATTGTTATAATATAAGCTGCAGGAACTTATTAACTTCTGACAATAAGTTTGTAGAAAATACACAGAAGGTACATATTCCTGACATTCGTGATGTATCTATCATAGCCATGGCCGCCTATCTCCAACAAACAATATTACTATTTTATATTAATTATTATTATTTTATTCACTTAAAAGCAGAAACTATTATTTGTTAAAAACAAAATATCGTCTCTCCAATTTTAGTAAATCAAATTTAACCCAAAAGCATTAAATAAACTATATATAATCTATGTAACGTGATTTCACACAACTAAAGTGGGTTGGTCAAAAGATATTTGAATGTTATTGTTAATAAACTGCTGAAAGGACATTGTTATTCACTAAACTTAAAAAAATGTATTTGCTACAAGTTTAGTAAGTTAAATTTAACTCAAAAACATGAAATGAACCATATTTAATCTACTTTAATAATTTCGTAAAACTAAAGTGGGTAAATTAAAAAATACTACTGATATTTTAATAGTAAATATGTTCTATATTATAGTTGTGGGCGATTTATGATATGTGAGTGTTATGGTAATTTATTTACCGAAGGAAAACTATTGGTTAAAAACATATCCACCAATGTCAGTAAATAAAATTTAACTCAACAGCATGTAGTAAACCATATTTAATCCACTTTTAACAATTTTGCACAACTAAAGTGGATGGTTAAAACATTACTACAATTATTTGAATTTCATTGTAAATCAGATGCCGAAAGAAAATCATTGGTTAACCACACATCATTTCACGAATGTTGGTAAATAAAACGTAACTTAATGACATGTGGCATGCCATGTTTAATCAACTTTTAACAATTTTGTAGGACTAAAGTGGGTAGATGATGATATTAGAATTTTATTATTGACTAGGTGCTGAAAGAAAGTAAGTAAGTAGATACCTATTCGTTAAAAAATATTATAAAGTAAAATCGCTGAAAAATCAATTTTAACAAATTTATTATAAACAAGCATTAAACTATTCAATACACATTATGCATACTTAATTCTATCAAAACAAATACTATAACACTTCAACTACTTAGTGAATATTACTATTATTTGGTGCAATTATTGTTGGTTATATTAAAAACAAACTTATTGTAAACTGCACTGATATTTAGCTGATTTGTGACAGTATGTCGTACTTCTAAGTTTACAATCGTTGCAGAATGGTTCGAATCAGTTTTTGCCGTGGAAACTAGATCATCGTTTTCTGCTACATTATCAATGGGTATACATTTTCACAGTTTTTCTGTGATCTCTTTGTGGTGCTTAACACCCATTTGTAAATACGGTTTAATTGACTGAGGATTGCTGTGCCCAGTAGTTTTATTTAATTGTTATTCTGCAACACCTTCTTTGGCCAAATTTGAATCTGCTGCTACCCGGTCTGAATGGTTGGTAACTTTTATTTTTTTGGTATCTATACCTAGCAAGCTGGATCCGATTTTAAACCAACTAGGTATTATATTTCTTCCGACTGGAGAATTTTTATACCAATCGGTTGAATTTGAAAGATTACAATTTGGATTGGGAGTAATCAATATTTATTGAATCTCCTTTCGTTTCTATATTTTGTTTGAATAAACAAACAGGACGTAGCTGATGATTGTCTGCATTTGCAATCAACCATTTGCTGTTAGTTAACTTTTTGGATCCCCCTTGAGTCGTTTTCGTAAATATAGAATTATATTCAATTATACTTATAGGTAAGCTCATATTGTTGATTTCTGCCTCAAAGAATTTTATCGATGCCGTTATTCCTTCACCTCCTCTCTAAGTAAGTTCATGTGAAGCAATATAAAAAAAAATGTCGAGTCAAGCCAGCCGGTGTATTTTCATCGCAATTCCCAATAATATTTCTGTACTCTTTTCCGGTTAATGCTAAAGAGCTCAGTTTTCTTTTTTGTGGGGCTACTCTGTAATCGTTTTCGTTTGGCATCGCGGGCAGCTCTCGAATTAGAAAACTGAAGATACGAAAATGGATTAAACTTAATTTTATATTCACTGTAATATAATTCTTGTAGTTGTTTGACCGTTGAATTCCACATTTTTTCTTCTTCATACTGAATGCATAGATAATCTTCCATAATTTCTGCTAGTTGTTTAGTTGAAGTGTTTCATTAATTAGATATGATTTAAAGAAAAATTATATCTAATTAATGAAAATACTCCATAAACTGCCTCAAGACACCTTGCTCTTGACTTTTTTGTATTTCCTGGAATTATATGTTGAATTTTATCTCGAATTTCTGAAGGATTTTCGATTCCGTAGCGAAACATTGAATATTATAAAATCACAATTTAAGCATGAAGAGACCACAAGTTTTTTTTAAGTTTAGACCTGCATACGTCAAACTCTCAAAATCCTATATAAACTGCTCGTCAAAAAAAACGACGCACCTAGTTTTTTGGACAATATTTGAAAGCTCGTTATTGGAAACCTACTTAACCGATTTTAAAAAACTTTGGAAATTCTGTATAATTGGTTCTTTGGTTCTTATATCTAATTTTTGGAATAAGATAATTTGCACCTAACATATACTACAGGGTGTTAAAGAAAGAGATGTTTTTTTTAGAAAACTTCAAGTTATCCCCATTTATGGTGTAGTTGAGATTGATAGTCGTAATACCTCTCTTTACTTACAGTTAGGTAATACCTCGGGACGTTTTTAAGATTTTGCGGATATCTTGGCTAACTACGATTATATGGCAATTTTTCGAAAATCGTCGATTTTTTTCCAGTTTAGTCCCAATGATGAGCAAACTACGGAAGGTATCTATGAATTGTGAACACGGCGTCTTACAGTAGGTCATATGCTACCAGTTTATGTACGTTACGTGATCCAGTAAACCAGAAAGTTCAAATTATGGGATATGTTTTACACAAAATATTTTTTTTTTGAAAATTCAAAATAGAAATTCAAACCAAAGAAAATTATACTTGTAAACTTAAAATGCGACCTTAATACCATGGATTATTAAAAATGGGGTATTTTCTCGAAACGGTTTTTGATTTTTGGTGATAAATCAGTCAGTTGTCAAAATATGGTAAAATAAGTATATTACTTCGTGTAACGTTACCATAAATATGTAAACGAGTTTTTGTCTCTTACAACCGTTCAAATTACACTCGAAATTACCTTCGAATATACAGGGTGATTGAAAAAGTAAAATGGTAATAAAGAATTCATTTTTTAACAGAGGATCCTATTTAAGTACCCACCTATCATTTCAATTCTTAGGTATTCTAGGGACCATTTAGTAATATTCGTGCAATATTTTGTGTAAAACATATCCCTTAATCTGAACTTTCTGGTTTTATGGATCACGTAACGTACATAAACTGGTAGCATATGACCTACCGTAAGACGTCGTGTTCACAATTCATGGATACCTCCGTAGTTTGTTCATTATTGGGACTAAACTGGAAAATAACGACAATTTTCGAAAAATTGCCATATAATCGTAGTTAGCCAAGATATCCACAAAATCTCAAATACGTCCCGAGGTATTACCTAACTGTAAGTAAAAAGAGGTGTTACGACTATCAATCTCAACTACCCCATGAATGGGGTTAACTTGAAATTTTGTAAAAAAAAACAACTCTTTCTTTAACACCCTGTAGTATATGTTAGGTGCAAAATATCTTATTACAAAAATTAGACGTAAGAGCCAAAGAATCAACTATTCAGAATTTCCAAAGTTTTTTAAAATCGGTTGAGTAGGTTTCCAATAACGAGCTTTCAAATATTGTCCAAAAAACTAGGTGCGTCGTTTTTTTTGACGAGCAGTTTATAAATTATGGCATTCCCTCTTTCGTAATGTCTCATATTTTCATGATAAAATGTTGAACAAATAAATAATATCACATTGAAATGTTATACTAATTATTCCTCGGTCTCAAATTCTATTATCGAATATCCAGAGTGCACAAATTAATAACCGGAATTTTTTTTTCGATGGCGAATATTTTATGAAAATTATCCGTCGTCTTCGGCTCGGGATAATTTTCAAAATATTCGCCATGTCAAAAAAATTTCCAGCAAAATTGTTGCACTTAGGATATTATAAGTGAGTAATTCCCTTGTGGATTTCATTTCGAAAAAAATCCATGTCAACACTTCGTTTTTAACTGGAACGAAGTTTTAGTTCCGCGAAAAATGCACTTCTATTTATGTTATGTATAGTACTGCCTAATCACGTTTACGTTAGTTTAGTTTATTTATTCGGGAAATAATCTACCAAAATATAACAGGTGTAATATTTTATTGATCGGAAAAATATTAAAACGAATTTTAGAAATATTTCCTTAAAAAAAAAGCATTAGCGCATATTGTGAAAAAAGTTACTAAATCCCTCCTTCTACGGAATCATGATATTATCACTTTCTTGACAATATGCTGTCTTCCTTTTTCACCGAAAAAAAAATTAAGCACTTGCTTACTAACGATTATACTTAGGTAGAAAGCGCTCTTCCTCCAGACCATTTAAATAAGTGGCGTAAGATAAGATAAATGAAGCTTTTCATTGAACATAATAAAATAATAATAAAATAATAAAAAAACTGCATTCGGTCATTTTCATATTTTGGAAAAAGGGCCTGAAAATGAACTCCTGCAGTTTTTAGACAACACCCTGTCATGCAAAATTATCGGTAATTTTGATGCACTTGTGCAAATACTTTTAAAAAAATTTATATATTTTTTAGGGTATTGTAGTCATAAATAAAATATTATTATTTACAGAACACCAGAACTCTGGCAGAGTAATCTATATAAGTAGAATAATAAAAGGGAAATTTAAATATGAAACTCTAGTTTGTCAAACCCATATGTTAAAAAAAACTACCATAGACATGTGTTTTATACGTAATAAATACAAGAAAAACGTACAGTATATTCCAATGGCATTTGCAATATTTACTAATAACCAATTCCTATTCAAATAAGTAGTCAAATAGGGCTTATTCCTTAAGTCCGACTATAGAGTTCCCCAAATATTTACACTTACCATTGCATTGGGGTAAAAAATGCATGTCTTCTTTAAAATTTCATATTTTGATCAGCAGATATTTTAAATCTTGCATCACAAAATAGCAACATTAATCGGAATACGTCCTTGTTTACTAAATAATGAGCCTATTCATCTAGATCGTAATGGTCTATTTGAGATAAATAGACCTCCAATCGATTTATATGGCTAATTAGCTTCTTTAGGACATTAATGCGACAATGTCATGCCTCAGTACTTTATATTACTAATTCGGTTATCTCGTGAATCTAATGATTTATTTTTCTGAAAAAGCGTTATCAAGGATACGAGTTTGAACATTTATTACAATAATCTTAGGCTATTTTTATATTATAAGCATTAGCTATTTTACTAAATTGTCGGTTATTGAAAGTATTCAAAACGTTAAAATAAAAATACCATCATTACTTAGTAACATGACATCTCACGCTGCAATAAAGTGATTTACTGTTCAACAGCATATATTATGTATTTTTAAAGCATGTTTTATACCTTTTTAACCTGAACGGCTTTATTGTATTGGTCTAGTAGAATAATGATAATAAATAATAAACCAAAGAAAATGAACACAATATTACGAATTTTATCTTTTTTTTTGTATTTAACACAAACTATTTTCCTGAATGCAAGTAGAACTTAAATTGTCTGATAAAGTTATTAGCTAGGTCGAGAAGAGTCCAAACTGTGTTGTTGTATATTGACAAACCTGTTACAAAATTATATATAAAACGAGCATGCAAAAATACGGTTATGTCTACATATTGCGCTACAAAATATATCGAAATGTTATTTGTAACCTAAATTTAATCAGATTTCTTCTGCTTCTTGATCTGTTTATTGAAAGTATTCTCAGGAGCGTCTCTATTAACAGTTTAGCAATATAGTCGACCAACCTCTCAGAACTTCATTTTCCCTGGTATCTTTTCTCCACGTAAAAAACAATCTTTTTCTTCAAACGTCAGTAAATCCGTCATTACTCGACTGTGTAGGTGGCGGTGAAGTTTCGCTTTTCCTCCGCCGGAGCTTTACTTTTCACTTTTCCGCCGGCGGAGGTAAAAGTGTTGTCATAGCAACATAGATACAATACAAACAGACAACAAAATAAGCGTCAACAACTCAAGATTTATGAAACTACAATTTGTATTTATCACTCAATTTGTGCCTGCATTTCTAAAAATCACTAATTTAGGAACAAATTGGTTATTATTTAATCGAACTTACTCAATAACTGTTTATCAATATGGAATTAAAACGCAATCGGAGACGCAATCTTAAAAAAATAATTATTGTTGACAGTGTTCACTGACAGCTTTATGTTACATTACTATAGCAACAACCTGTGCCCATTCACCGACACCGGTCTAAGCTGCCTTGCGAACCCACTTATCTTTAATAATAATTAGATATTATTACTATTAAAAAGAGATGTTTTTGCATTAATTTGTCGACATTTGAAGAAAAAACAGCATATTTTATTTGGAGGAAAAGTTACTTTTCATGGCTTGCTCTCTATTACCAGCCTCACTCCGTTCGGCTGTTAAACACGAGCGCGCCATGAAAAATATAACTTTTCCTCCATATAAAATAATATACTATTTTCTTCAAACGTCCGTAAATCCGTCATTACTCGACTGTGTAGGCGGCCGTGAAGTTTCGGTTTTCCTCCGCCGGAGCTTTAGAGCCATGACACACACCGCTGTCTTTATCGCTGCGCGGCGCATGCATCAGATGACGTACCGAGGCAGCTAACAAGCAGCGACTCGTCAATCGCCGCCGTGTGTGTTTTTCCCCATTTTCAAAGTATATTATACTCGCTGAGTCGGCGTCCGACTCGGCAGCCGATTCTGCAAAAACCGCGGTGTGTGTCATGGCTGTTACTTTTTACTTTTCCGCCGGCGGAGGTAAAAGTGTTGTCATAGCAACATAGATACAATACAAACAAACAGCAAAATAAGCGTCAACAACTCAAGATTTATTAAACTACAATTTGTATTTATCACTCAATTTGTGACTGCATTTCTAAAAATCACTAATTTAGGAACAAATTGGTTATTATTTAATCGAACTTACTCAATAACTGCTTGTCAATACGGAATTAAAACGCAATCGGAGACGCAATCATAAAATTAATTATTGTTCACAGTGTCCACTGACAGCTTTATGTTACATTACTATAGCAACAACCTGTGCCGATTCACCGACACCGGTCTAAGCCGCCTTGCGAACCCACTAATCTTTAATAATAATTAGATATTATTACTATTAAAAAGAGATGCTTTTGCATTAATTTGTCGACATTTGAAGAAAAAACAGCATATTTTATTTGGAGGAAAGTTACTTTTTCTACAGCCGCGCGCAAAATAACTAATTGCTAAATTCAAATGAAATCGCAAAATCGACGAATGCCGTGGATCCTTATTTTGCGCTCTAGCGCGAACATGGAAAAGAAAAATCTCACTTTTTCCGTCGAGTGTGCTATGAATGGTCATGGAAACCGAAGATAAATAAATGACAGTCGTGCGTTTGTTACAGTTTGTTGCTGGCACTCCTGTTCTAAATATGCCTGAAGCCCGAATATAATATGTCAAAACTGACAGTCATTTGCAAATTTCAGAATAAGTATAGAGAAAAATGTGGATTTGATTTTTTAAAATACGGCTGTAGAAAAAGTTCTGTGTGTTTTTCGAGCTCAAAGTAAGATTGCCGTTTTCGAAACATTCTTTCTCAAGCGGCAATCCGTTACTTTGCGCTCTAAATATACAAATAACTATTTCATGGCTTGCTCTCTATTACCAGCCGCACTCCGTTCGGCGGTTAAGCACGAGCGCCCCATGAAAAGTATCACTTTTCCTCCATATAAAATAATATACTATTTTCTACAGCCGCCAGCAAAATAACTAATTACTAAATTGAAATGAAATCACAAAATCGACGAATGCCGTGGATCCTTATTTTGCGCTCTAGAGCGAACATGGAAAAAAAAAATCTCACTTTTTCGGTCTAGCGTACTATGAATGGTCATGGAAACCGAAGGTAAATAAATGACAGTAGTGCGTTTATTAGTTTGTTGCTGGCACTCCTGTTCTAATATGCCCGAAGCTCGTACATAATATGTCAAACTGACAGAGTCATTTGCAAATTTCAGAACAAATATAGAGAAAAATGTGCATTTAATTTTAAAAAATGCGGCTGCAGAAAAAGTTCTGTGTGTTGTTCGAGCGCAAAGTAAGAATGCCGTTTTCGAAAGATTACTGCGCTCCGCTGCGCGTTGCGCAGTAACATTCTTTCTCAAGCGGCAATCCGTTACTTTGCGCTCTAAATACACAAATAAATATTTTTTCCGATTGGACGAAAAATTACACCTTTCCGATGTGTTTTCTCACCACAAAAGCTGATTCCAGCATATTGTACATTGAGAGAAAAAATTAGCCACTATGCAAAAATCGAATGACCATAATACAAAACTTGTATACTATTTGTGACAAATTAACTGTTTTTGGCCAATATACAATCGGTTTTTCTGAAAGTAATATCGCTAAACTATGACAATTATACAATTACTGTATACTGATTATTAATTTCCGTAGTTACGTAATACTTTTCGAGCTCGCTCGATTAAAAACTTGATATTATGTTGAGTTTAAATTTAAAACACCGATTTTATTCATAGTAATATTTGGCTCTATTTTTATAAGTACGTATTCTAATTAATTTCGATCGGATAAAAAATAGTATGTGCAACTCGTAAGAAAAGCACATTCCTGGACTCCTGTGTTGCTGGCCTCGGCTGCGCCTCGTCCAGCAATTACCGCAGTCGTCCAGGAATGTTTTGCTTTTCCTCCTAGTTATACAATATACTAATTTTCCATAACTTTCTGGAAAGTGAAATAACCCAGCTCTATCCTACATATATTTTTTTGATTTTTAATATTTTTTCTTATGCCTATTTTATTTTGCCACTAATTATTTAATTCTACATTGCGTAATTAAAGAAAGGAACAAAAAATAATCCGAATTTAAATCATTGCCATGAATAAATCAGCTAAATGCATATACGGGAGACGCGGTAAGGATTACAGTACAGGCGCGCGAGCCCAGGGACATATAAAAACGGCACGTGAGGCGCGCCGCGAGATATTCTGAATCGAGATTTCAAAGCGTAGGTAACTAAAGAGTCTGGCAGATTCTTGTGGGATTGTGGAGAGTTTGATCACAAAGAAAATTGACTACGTATGGCTGATGCAGGGGTCACAAATTTCATAGTCGGGGGTTTACCGATCCGCGATTCTGCGAGTATCTCATTGACCTTATACATGTCTCTATGTGGCATTTCGTGAACGACGTACTACGTATGGCTGATGCAGGGATAGCCATCTGGGTACATGTACTTCAAAATGTAGCCGGGACTAGTGTCCTTAGGGCTGTGGAAAGATCGGTTACGGAGAAAATTGAGATCCGTGATCGACGTACTACGTATGGCTGATGCAGGGGATACAAATGTCATATTCCGTGGTTTAATTCGCCATGACTACGCGGATATTCTTCTAGCTGCAAATATGGACATGTGCTGTGTCACGTGAACGACGTACTACGGTGGTGCGGGTGATACAGGACGTGTCCACATATTTGCAGGTATAATTATTAATTGAGAGCTCAAAGCTTAGCCAATATCACGATCTAAAGTTCTTAAGTAAAAATGCCGCGATCCACTTGAAGTCATCCAATAATCCAATCTGAAGGAGAAATGGACAAAAACAACGTTTCCATGTGTACTATTCCAGGCGAGAACCCATTCTATTACGCAAAATTTATACTTTCATTATTTTAACTTCGCCTAACTCTATATTCTGTGGGCACGTACATAAGGGCTCGATCCTATTTTCTTGTCACAAAGGGCAGGTAAAACTTCGGCTAGACTCAGGGAGGACCGTAAATCGGTAAAATATCAATATCATCAAATAAGACATGACTCTAATTTGTGTATTATATAATCAATAAGTAAAGATTTCAAGTTTAAATGAAATCAAAATTCACGCAGTAGGCAATTTAATTAACTCATAAAACCAACGGATTACTGACAAAAATAAAACAGACATCTTTCTATTAACTCGAGGGCCAGCTAATAGACGAAAATTGTAAATCTTTTTTGCCAAGAAGACATCTGGCACGAGAAATACCGTTAGATGCCTGTAGACGGAATTGCGACAGTTATAATAAGGCTTTTTACGAAAATGACATCACAGCTGATTTAAAGCGTATAGTAAGATTTATTTATTTAATTTTGAATTGATCAGGTATTTACCCTAAAATTCTTTTTGGTTTATATCAAATTGATCGGGTTTAGGTGAGGCAGAATAATAAGTAAAACTTGTCATACAAAATAAGAGGCGATACCGTATCTCTAAGATCCTCAAATAATCATAGTTTATTGGTGCGACAATAGTAATAATAATAATTGTATACGAAAGAGGAGAGCGCAGCTCTTGGTGATACCGTATATCTAAGGTACTCAAATAATCATAGGTTATTGGTGCGACAATAGTAATAATAATAATGATGTATAAAAGAATAAACAGCTGTTGGCGATACCGTATATCTAAGACGCTCAAAATAATCATAGTTTATTGGTGCGATAATAATAATAATAATAATAATAATAACGGTATACAAAAGAAGAGAGCGCAGCTCTTGGTGATACCGTATATCTAAGATAATCATAATATACAACATTTATTTATGCCAGGATAATCATAATAATTATAATATATTTATGCCAAGATAATAATCATAATCATAATTTATGGGTACCACAAACTATACAATATTTGACACAAGTCAAATTAAAGTAAATAGAAAAATGCAGGAAAAAATATATATAAGATACACACTATCTTAGTTTAAATTAAAAAAACACCAAAAGCACTAAACTAGAAACATTATAACAGGTTAAAATCACAACCAAGTAGAATAAATTGAAATTAAATGATCAGCCTTAAAGGAATAATACGTTTTTAATGTATACTTTATAAAAATGAGATAAGCGTAATCACAGCATAGTTTTCACTACTGGTGTAAAATGCAGGACCGAATCCGAATAGAAAAAGGTAGTAGTAGACGACGGCCCATTTGCACGAATTCAGGCAATATTGTTACCTATTGTTGCCGTGTGTTGTATTTTGTGTCTGGATAATATTTAAATTATTTTGATTGGCTTTATATGGCAAATGTAAGATAACGATGCATCTCGGGTAAAAAGACAAAAAGAAAAAAATATATATAAATTCCGTTATGCTCATTTTGTCGCAGAAAAGAATGGCTGCATTTACTGTGCGATATCAGTTATCGTGCGCATACCGAAAATACAAATTTCTAGCAGTAGAGACTCTAGGCTCTTTAAATTGCAAGATTGGGCCCGTTGAGCTCCCCTTGTCGCAGAAAAAATATTGGGCTGGTCCCGTTGCATCCTCCACACGCTAGTAGCTCGCATCTGGACCCGTTGGTCGCATGCCAAAAAAATTAGTTATACCTGCTACAATCGCGTAACTTTAACAAACACGGCTGTTATTGAGCCCAGAATATCTGACATAAAATCAGCAAAGTCAAGCATGGCTAATGTTATTGTCTGTTTCCGTAAATGGGTAGTACGTGCATGGTTAGTTTGAGTAGTTCGGTTAGTTTGGGTTAATCCCTGCATTTTTCTGTCTCATTTTATTATTGAATTTATAATTTTACGGTTACATTTCTTGCTGTGTTCTTGACTTATCATATATTTATTTATCCATTTATTGTAATTGCTACATTTTATTTTTACACTGTCTTGTTTGAATTTCTGCAATTGTATGTGAGAGACCTATCGTCAGTTAATTATCTTAGGTTAATTTTTACTAGTTATTCACCTGTTTATTGCTTTGACCTATCAGTGTTTGAAATAACAAGATCTTTCTGTCTCACCTTGTCCTAGTTAATCTTTGTCTGGGGTAAACTTGTCCACTGTACTTTACGAATATTGTAGTTACGTGTTCTCTTCTGCATTACTAAAATCCACCTGCGAGTGAGATGGCATATTTTAATTATGTGGCAAATAGATTAGTTGTTTGGTATCCAACGACTTATTTCTAGCATTAGCAAGGCAGTCTATTTTCAGGGTGGATTTAAAGTATTAGCTTAGTAAGGCACAGAAAAGTGGTCCTAGAAGGGTAGGTAATTACCAGTTTAATAGGAAAGAAGCGTGTATCAAACTCTATGACAACTACTACAAACACAACATAATTTTGGGTCCTAACCAACCATTTGCGCAAGCCCTATCAACAAATGGTATTAAATAATCTATGACGATCACAGCTACGCCTTTAGTTCTACCATGCAAATACATGCCCTGGGTATGGGTTGTTTTAAAAATAATCTAGATGAATTTTCATTGGCATATTGCACCCTAACTCTTCGTAGCAAAAAATAAGTTGCACAACAATATTTCTGTAGCTTTCTGCTCTTTCCTTGCTTTGTTGCCTTAAATGATAAATCATACTTCGCATCTCCGCAAAGTTTCCTAATTTGGGTACCCACAAACATTCCTTCTTTAATTTTCGCGTCACTAACTTTTTTTTAATTTTTTTTTTTTGATGAGCGAAAGCACGGCCTTCCTTGTCCATGGCTATTACTACATTTTTAATAATACCCAATTTTATAAAAGCGTCTGTAGACCCGATGTAATTTTCCTTACCGACTCTAGCGCCATCTAGTGTAGCTGGCGTTGACTCGAGCGACTGCATTCGCGCTATGTTTTCGTGGTGCAATCGATTTTCAGCATGAGCCGTGGTGGTCGAGAGGTCTAGATGGTTAGGTCTCAACTCGGCAGCGGCAGTTATCGGCGTCGGCGGCTCGGGTTCACACCCCGTTGTTTTTTTTATTATTTTTTTAAGGTTAATTTTCTAAACAGTTTTTTTTTCTTGATTTTGGGTATGTCTTGGGTTTGTTTGGGTTAGCACCTAGTTAGTTTCCTTTTCTTGAGCCCCCGTAGCAAGGGCAGCGAGCGGAGGGCCATGCGAAAAGTGATATTACTTATTGTAATACGTGCCCGTTCTTTGGGTGCACTTTTCACGAAATATTTTGCTTTATTTAACTAAAAACTAGGATATATTTAACAATAGCCGTATTATAGTGGATATACAGCAGCTTGCATATGTTTCCGCGAATACATTCACAAAGAATCCCCATTCTTTGTGAATACATTTCACGCAAGGATAGGTGGCCTGTGGTAAGGAAAATTTGGTCGGGTCGCTAGACCCTTGTAATTTTATGTGAAGTGGCGCGAGTAAAATTTTCTCTGGAGAAACTAGTGGTAGGTTTGGGTAACATTGCTTCCGGGTTCTAAAAACTGTCTTAGTAGCCATATATTAATTTTATGTTCTCGACGTCCCATTCACAGAGGAAACAGCAAAATTTTGTATATTCTTTCTGGACACCGAGCAAGATCCCAATTTTAATTCCCCACAAATTTGCCAATTATAATTCCTCTGTTGAAAAGTCTCTAGTAGCAAGTTTCCTTCATGTAGACAGCATGACCAACTGAGACTGACGGTAGTTTTTTTCTATTATGCAGTAACTCTGCATGAATTGAATGTGAGGTGAGATGCCAATACCTCCGCTTTTTCCTTGGACAAATCCAAATGTTTTATGGGATAACTTAATTAATTTTGATTAATTTTGTGTGGCTCGCTATCGTAGAGTTTGGGGAGAAAATCGGGGTCTTTTGAAGTGGATGGCGGGGCGGAATCAATTAGCACGCTACCATTTGAATTTGTTTGTTGATCCCCAGAATCCACCGTGTACTTCTCAGGTGGATGACGAATAGGTAGCTCATCACTACGAGACACCGGACGCATGGCAGATCGCATATTTGGATATTGTATTGCGGAGCTTTTCTTCTTGGTAATACCTTTTTTGATAGGAAGCGTCAAACAAACATATCAATCATTTTCTTGATCTTTGGGTTCTCGCCAGATCATAGTAACAGCAAAGACCACTGAATATCTTTTTTTTACGTGTCCATTTTCGGAAATTGTTTGTACAAATGTTGCAACAGATGGGGTGCCCAGTTCTTATCTTGGTCTCCAATTTTGCAGCCAGAATACAGATGGTTTGGTAAGCTTTCCTTATGAATGAACTAAACTATATTTTTGCTTCTCAAACATCATTTCACCGCATTACATATGCCAAGCAACCAAAACCATTCGGTTTATTTACGCAAGCACGTGGCAAATAATTGTTTAAAATTCATAAATTATTGAAGAACGAGCAGCTCTCAACCAACCAATGGTTAAATATAAAAATTTACAATTTAATCCCGGGTATTTTACCCTCCAATTATTATTTCTGAATGAATAATAGAAGAATATTTCGTTTTATCGCCATCCAGGGTTAGAGCAGGTATCTTTTATATGAATAATATGGCTGGTTTCTTGATGATTAGCATAACAAAATACCCAAGATTCAGCTATTTTGATGCCCATACATTTTAGCTGTAGGCCAGTGAATTAATTATGCCAGAAGAGGTAATAAAACAACTTAACATAGATTGAAGAAAATGGATTACCAACACACGAGCACTCTGAGATTGGCAATACGTTTAATATTTTTTTTCTGAAGTAAATCAATAATTTATATAATTTAAATGTAAATAATGAACCAATTTTGTTAAATTATTCCTATAATTTATATTTACCAGATTAGGAGACTGACGATCTATGCAAAATCAGAAAAGCCTTCTACGTTATTCTACAGGGTGTTTCCTAACCTCGGTAAAAAAACTAAACTGGTGAAACCTCACGTAATTTTAAGACGAAAATGTAGTATATAATTTTCTCCAATGTCGCTTCATTTTCAAAATACATGGTGTTGAAAAAAATGTTTTTTTCGTGTTTTCTTTTTATTAATAAATAGTGAGAAGCGACATTCGAATAATATTTGCACACCTTAATAAAGAGTTTGAGCACTTTATTTTGTGTTCATGTTGAGCTTCTCAACTAGTTCATTGGCGGAGATCCGGGTAACGTCTACTAGAATTTCGCAAAAAACAATAGTACGGGCCTGTTAAGCACTCAAAATTCTTATGTTATTTGATAAAAATGTTAATTTTAGGCAAATTAAGTTTCTTGCATTTTTCTCGTATCTCTTACGGTTTTCGAGTAAAAAATTATTTTCTTGTTCACGTCACAAGAATCTCATCATTTTGTTGTTTAAATAAACGAGTAGGCTTTGCTTGAACACAAAATGAAGTGCTCATACCCTTTATTAAGGTGTGCAAATATTGTTCAAATGTCGCTTCTCATTATTTATTAATAAAAAGGAATCACGAAAAAAAATTTTTGCGACACCCTGTATTTTGAAAACTAAGCGACATTCGAAAACATTTTATACCACATTTTCGTCTTAAAATTACGTGAGGATTTACCAGTTTTATTTTTTTACTGAGGTTAGGAAACACCCTGTATAAATTAAGCCTTTTTTAATGAGAGTTTTCCCATTCGCTAAAATTGTTAAAAACAATGCCATTTTTTTAAATGAAGCGTTCATAGCTAATATAAGATCATATCGTGCATCTTTGCAAAGACAGGTTTCAAAAATATTAGAGTTCCCCTTGAATTTGGCGACATAAACATCGACATTAGGCAGAACCCCAGGGCTCAGTTCTGGGTCCGCCACTTTTTTTAGTTTATCTAAACGAGCTGCCAGTCTTTTGCAAGTCAGCGTTAAAATCAATTGTTAAGGCCGACGCGACGCGACAACACAACATGGAAGGGTTTAGGTTAACACAAAAATATTTATTTCTTGGCGTAATCAGCCATACACGAGATATCCTGCTGATATGATTTATATAGCATAACACTCATTGGCTCAAAGAGCAATTTTTCCGATTTTAAAGCTTTCATAGGAGCTGGCTGCTTTAACCGTGTCGCGCGACTCTGAAGTACTTTAATCATATAAAGCTATTGAGATTGCATGTTGAAGCGAAACTGATGTCACATGGACGCTTAATTAGCTTAAAGTCTAAACCTAGTCTTGATGTATTTATAATGAGAATTATTCAATCCGCCATCTCATATGTCAGCTGATTAGTTTCTGTGAATCTAGTCTTTCAGCAATATTGAAAACCGGCGTTTAAAAGAGTTGTTTATTAAGTCTGCCTAGTAATTGCATTCATCTAACGGTTTTCTATTCATGGAAATATTTACCTAAACTTTCAATATTACAAATCTGAGGTGAATGCTTTGAAATGTATAGGTCTACAAAATAATTATTAGAGAATAGTTTGATAATCTCACTTACCCTAAAAAATGTTTATACAAAGGATCTAGTCCAATTTAGTGATCTGTGGTGTAGTTTAAATACTACTCTATCCACCGTAGAATTTACGCTGCCTTATTGGCAATATTCTTTATTTTAGATAGGTCAAATCTATATGCGCTTGCAAAATTTGGAATATAACAGAAAATAACACAAATGAGCCACATGAAAGTTTGTGAATCTGGTGCGTGACTCATGCGGTGCCACATACGTCAGCATTGGTCTGGTAAAAACTTATTTGTACAAGAATATTTTTGTTCTTGGGTTCGAATTTATGTATATACCTACCTGTAAAAAGCAATTATAACGTGTTTTTTGCCTGTTTTGACTTTTCAAAAATATGGGCTTTACCATATGTTACAGTCCTTAAAATTGAGATTATGAACATGACTATTATCAACTATCTATGATATTACGGGACATACTAACGAATGGGGACTACTAGAGACATTCAAATGGAGGTAGCATGAAGAAATCCGTAGGAGGGCACAATAAAGAATACATTATATAACTGGAAGCAAGTCGTGACATACAATTAATTAATGGAACAGGTAACTGGTGGAAGTCGAGCTCTGATATGGACTGTAGCGCAACGACTATTCCACGTTGAGATAGACCAACAAACTTCATCTAATCTGGGAACTATGTTTGAAAGATAGGGATAAAGGAAGGGGTAATAACCTAGCGGCGCTCTAAAAAAATCTTGAGTAAAATGTTTTCAAAAAAATCTGCCCCCCTATAGTAACTGGCGGAAGTCGAGCTCTGATATGGACTGTAGCGCAACGACTATTCCACCTGGAGATAGAACAAACTTCTTCTAATCTGGGAAGTCTGTTTGAACGTTAGGGATGAAAGAAAGAGTAATGACCTAGCGCCACTCTAACCAAATTCTTGAGTAAAATTTTTTCATAAAAATCTGCCTCTCTATAAAAACTTTCTATAAATATTTATATAAAATCTGCCGGTTACACTGTGTTTCTAATTATGTGCATTATGGGCCAATGTTATGCTGATTACATGCATCATGTGACCATTCCATAAGTAAAAACTGGTCTGACAAAGGCTTTGTACAAGAGTCCTTTGGTTCTTAGATTTAACTTTCTCTTCCATCAGAGAAGCAAGTGTAACTCCCCAATATCAAAAATCCACGATATTTCTGTTTGTGTTATCTTAGTTCTGGTGTATGGCTGCGAAACCCGGAATTTTGACAATACAATCACCTGTGTTTTGAAAGTGAGCAAGTTTAGGTTCCTGTCAGAAACAGAAATTCTAGTATGTTAATGTTTCTTTGTAGTCAAGAATAATTTTATACTATCGCAGTGTCCTTAACGCAAATTTGCAAAGAATCAATTTTACTATTGGGCATATTGTATATTATAAAAAGACGGAACAGTGTCGCTGAGAGACGCTAACCTTGAGACTCTGGCTTTCATCCCTCGATTTCCTTTTCGCTGAAACCCTAATTGTTCTATTTTGGAGCAAAAAAGAATTAAATTGTGTCATGCTATTTAGATACCAATCGAATTAGCTTTATTATTTTACTCGTTACGTCACTCTTTTTTAAATATATCGAGGACAACTGCTAATATATGGTGGTATTTAAGGAAACTCGTAAGTATGTTGTTGCGAAACTAATCATTTGTTGTGAATGTATGTATTTAATAAGGATCGTGACATAACCCGCTTGAAAGACAAACGGACAGTTCCCTGATTTGATGCATGTTCCGAGTATCATACTGTCTATTATTTTGGATATATTTGAGAGTAAAATAATTTATGTCGGTCTATAGTTCATTGGGAAATGAATCTCACTCTAGGATTAAAATTACCTAAGCATGTTTAAATTTATTTGGAATTTGATCCATGAGACTGCTGCTTCTGTAATGGAGACTGTGTCTCACATAGTCTCCTCCAGAAGCGTTTTCAATGCCATAACACCTCGTTAAAGCCAGAAGCTTTTTGATACTCCCTTGTTGACAATAGCAAGTTCGTCACGACACCGAAATCTGAGTTAGGTATTTTCGCTGAACTATCTAAAATGTACATGTGCAAGAAAAAAGAAGAGACAACGGAAAAGAAAGAGAAAGAAGAAAATTATAGTGGATAGAAGAGGATGAGAGAAAGGGAATTAATTCAGATCAGTCGTCTTTATTATTTTTATTATTAACCAGGAAGTAGTTATCAAATGACGCCAATGAATACATTATACAACATAAATATCAATTTTATTGATTAAAGGTCAATCACAAATTACTAAAACTAAAACTACTAGCGAACAAAAGATTATATCAATACAAAAAGAAGCCTTGGTCACAAGTAGAAAGTATTTTAAAAATAAACCTCTTATAATGAATCCAAACTCAATACTATTTTCCATGTTTCGAGAAAAATTCCGATATCGAATATAGCTCAAGAGCTATAAGATATTTTAATAAAGTTTTCTTAAAGTATGATGTGTTACTTATTGTTTCTAAATTTTCAGGAAGATGGTTAAATTACCTTAAGCCGGAATAAATGGTACTTTATTTATAAAGTGTTACGATATATTAAAATGAATTGATCTTATATCATAATCATGCTTGGTAAGATATCACCAAAAAGCCTCCTATTTTGCGCAGAAATAATGTAGATATTTGCAACCCAAACAAGACAAGCAAGTTCTGACCTCTAAAAAATACCCTGTATGATGCTGCCATGCCTATATCTTAGCAAGATTCTCCCCTGAATAAGAAAACTCCACCATATATTCTAAGCTAACCCAAAACATAACTCCTTATTTAATGATGAAGTTAAAATCCGCATAATAATCCATTACCAATATTTACAGAAATCAGCATAATTCTTTCTGCATTCTGAGTAAGTAACAGCAGTTGTTTATTTTAGCCGAGTCATACTTTGCTTCTTTTTCCCTATGTAAATGACAATTGACAAAGATATCCAGAAACTTAGAGGCAGATATAAGGATGACCACTTTATTAGACACTTGAACATCCAACTGTCGACTGTCTTTTGAAAAAGTAAAAAAATAGAGTTATCGACATTGAGTTCGAAGGTATTAGCAAAGTTTACAGAATTGAAAATATGTAAACTTTGGTATTAGTCTCGAACCAACGTTCCGCACAAGAATCATACTTGCGCTTAGCATTATTATAAACAAGCTTGTCGGCCCTACTTAATACCTGTAAAATATCCGCTTCATGTTTACAATAATTAGACACAACTAAGAAGTTGAAGAAATTTGTTTGTTAAGCTCTTATTTTTTGAGTTTTTGTTTGGAACGCTCGGAATAAATGTTGACATAACAAACAACACCATCCATTCTGCTCCTTAAGCAACAGAAGTTTTTCTTCATTGAATTCTTCTCAAAATATTTGCCGAACGACACTCAAGCTCGATTTTTGACACATATGACACACCTCTGCTGCAAGACTTTTAAATTAGTATAAATTAGTACATCGACCATTCAAATCAATATCATTTTAATCATTTTACGAAATAGAAGAAATTATTTTAGACTAAACCAAATATTTTTTTATTTGCTAATGTATAAAGTAAAATTTTGCAATTGCAAGTAACAAAACTTGGTGATTGTGTTCGACCGAAAATTTTGTTGGTTATTTTGTCTTTCCAGGAAATACGTTAACAAAACAAAATCCAAAATTTCTGTATTTCTCTGGCACCACTCCTTAAATCACTTATAAGCAGCTTAATATCATCCTTGGATATTATGACATAGCACTATTTCCCCGTGCGCTCTTTGACTCGACTTTTAACCAATAGCCAACCGAAATTAATCAAACCAATCGCGCTATATTTCACGCATTGTGCTCCGCTTGTTGGGAGTGCAAAACGAACAAAACTAATTCAAACTAACCCAAATTTAATATGTTCAATGGAATAGTTCACTTCCTTGGTTAATTTTCATTAGTTTGGGTTAATGTTTGTTGGCTTTGCGCCCGGGGGCAGAGCAATGCATGAAGTGAAATATTTGACGGATATATTCATTCCTAAATCAGTATGTGCATATGAATTCATTTACCTGAATAGGGGAAAATATATCGGAGTGACTTGGGCCTGTCGAGGTGAATACGGCCAATTTGAGAAAGATGTTGTTGTTGGAGGCGTCCTGTTGTATGCAAATATCTCCTAATATTTTCACCCGTCAATTGCTTGCCAGGTGTTCCTATATTTCTAATGATTTTGCGAAGCGGTGCTGCAAATTTGTGTCAAATCTCAAGCTTTGGAGACTTTCTTTGGCTCAAATGAGGTGCATACAAAAAATTTTTGGCTTAAACTACTCTATAATACTATATCCCTTTCTAGGAAAAAAATCAGATTATGGTGTAGAATAACAATAAGCTTTTATAACTGATGATTGAATAGGTCAGAGGCATTTAACCTGGTTAAATGTCTTTGGAGAACGAAAATATTATTTATTGCTTCACTAACGGTCAAAAATATGTTTGTAGTAAAACAGATGTATGCCTATTATTAGTCGTATAGAAAAACTACTAACTTTAGAGAACATAATTCAACAAAAGGCATAATTACAAAAAAGTAAATTAAATGTTTATTATAATTAGATTTCTTAGAAATAGAGAAAGCTGAACCCTAAGAAATGCGAATATTTCACGATTTAGTCTACTTTTACATTTATCAACAAAAAATCAATCAATCATACGCGAACATCTTCAAAATTATCTAATGACTTCGCAAGTTTTTTTTTCCAAGAAAATAGGTACGAAACATTTTATCGATTTTTGGCTCTTGTCATAATTACCTCCGGAAAGAAACTATCTTTTGCCTAGAGCACGACTATTAATTAAGTAGTTTAATAGACACAGCAAAACTTTAGTTGATTTGCTTTTAGTATCGACAAGTTTGTTGAAACCTTATATAGCCTCACTTAGTCAAGTATTAATTAACGTAGCTTCACAAAATCTACTTATTATTTCATTCTTCGCACGGTAAAATACTGTATTATCAGAATTGAAAACACAAAAGAAAGCATTTTGATAGAGACAGAAAAATCCCCTTTCGTTTTTATGAATTTCAGCGCGAATAAAAATTTGCATTCTGGTTTAGACGTTTTGTCGCTTTAAATGAACTGTCCTGGAAGTTCTATAATTATCTGCTCTTGATTGGAAAAAGTTTGCTTAGTGAGGATTTTGTTGCCTTTGTTTCATTCTAGCTTATGGAATCGGATTTAAAAAGAAGATTAAAACTGATAGGAGCTGACACCTAGCGGGAGTTCTGATAGAGACAAATTGAGATTTTTTTTTCAGAACTCACGTATTTTGATATCCATTTTTAAAATAAAGTAGATGTGATTCTGTTTTAGAACATAATGCAAACCTCGTCATAAGACAATATCTATTTCTCCATGTACTGTGACTACAATCGTATTTTTAAATATTGTTGTATCAATTTCAGTTTGTACGATCTGCTATCGCCATTATACGACAATCAGTTAGAGTCTAGTTTATTTAGTAAGCCATCTTTTGAAAATCAATGCTGAAAATAAAATAATTTGATATAAGATTAAAGGGCTGTAGCAGATTTTTCTCATCTGAAAAAGCTAACTTGGTTAATGAAACGCTGCTCGAGTGCGAGTGATGTGATATAACAACAACGCCTCTATAAAGAACAAAGTGCTCACCAAATTTTAACTCGTGACGTCATGCATGTGGGCCTTTGTGATTTGGAGCGAATATGTAGGAGGGGGGGCCTGCGGGTAGAAAAGTAATCGCAATCGAGGCACAATTGATTGCAACGTTGCCAGACTACCACGATAGTAGCGTATATTAGAATGCCGGTATATAATGAATCTACCTATTTCTCCAATATTGTAAAAAACGTATTTCCATAAGATGTTCTTTCCTCTTTTTATATTGTGGCATTTCGTAATTTATTTATTTAATTATCTAATTCTTCTACCTTGTTCGTCCACTTTCCTAAAAACAGCGCATCATCTGAACGATGTAACAGAAAGAAGAAGCACAACAAACGATTAGTTTGCAAATGGCTGTTGTAATTAACGGTATTTTTCTGAAATCTAAACTATTTATGTGCTTTTAAGTGCATAAAGCTACCTAATATTTCGTCGTTGTGTATTTAGGTATACAATTTATATTGCTAGGCGTATTTTTATATACGTAAAACTATATATTTCGGACTGTTGCTTCTGTGCTGTGCAGATTTGTCTACAGCACAGTTTATAAGTCTTTATTCATGTTCAATTGCATGATTTTCTCGCGGTTTCGGATGGTTTTATGGTAAATGATACTTAGTGTAATTATGCCTCAAAAGTGATGTATTCCTGACTGTAATGAATACTATCAAAATGGGACGTAAGTTGACGACAAAAATGGCTAAAAGCTGTACCCCGTGATAACTTTGAGCCCACAAACAACACAAAAGTATGTGAAGCTCATTTTTCTGAAGGCAGTATAATAAAAAGTCCAACAATTTAAGATTCAAACACTAGTAAGTTGCTACAATAGATTTACTAACTTACTAAACGGCTAAAAGGTGGCTGTATACCATCTATTTTTTTAAATTGTTCTAGTTATTTATCAAAAAATGTCAAAATGCGACCAAGTAAGATGAAAAGCTTAAAAATACTAAGTTAAATTTGTCAAAAGCCCTTGAAATAAGCAAAATTGATTTTGAGTAGCCAAAAAAAAATATACATTTTGATAATTTTGGGGAGTTTGCATATTTAAACTACCAAAAGATTGGTTTTCTGACCACAGTTTGTCCCAGCAATGTGAAACGTGCAATTTTAAAATTGAATATATCTACACCTGGCACATGCATTAATTGGGCGATTGTTTTTGATTACAACCTGAATTTGAAACTTTATTACCAAATACTGCTTTATTTTTTTATGGCAGTTGCACACACACACTAAAGGGAGATCCTATGGCGCTCGACGAGCGGTGTGTGTGCGTAGATGTTGATTGACACAGTTCTTGAATAGTTGTAGACTATCCAGATTTCGGGTCAACACCGGGTCACCGACGAGACGCACAGCTCCCTTCTGAATGGAAACCAGCAGCTTTAGGGTGTGCTTCAGTGCAGCACCCCAGATGTGTGAGAAATATTCTAAGCACGGTCTTATTTTCGCTTTGTAGAGGAAGAGCAATTGCTGGTGTGTATACAGTTTTTGTTGCGTAATAGCGCACCAATCTTCTGGGACGCTGGTTTTGCGATGTTAACAACGTGGTCCTGCCACGACATATTGCTGTTGATCGAGACACCCAGCAGTTCGATTGACAATGATGAAGGAATCCTGCCATAGTGATGTCAGGGCCCGCCGTATTGGCTCTCTTGGTAAACCTGCCCGCTTGGGTCTTTACTGCATTGAACTGGACCAAATTTATGTCTCCCCAAGCTTGAACTTTCTCCAGGTCTTGATTAATTGGTTTAATCTGCTTTTGTCTGCGGTGATAAGTCTGAGGCGCTGGTAAAGGTTTTTCTAATCTAAAGTGGGAGGCCAGGGTACAGCATCATTCGGTTCGGCCAGCAGGTCATTAATATAGCGGCCAGCAGGTCACTAAAATATAGATGGGGAACAGAGTTGGTGAAAGTATTGCGCCCTGAGGCATGCCCGTGTTAATGGTGAATGTGTCTGAGATGTGTCCAACAGCTGCAACGTGCAGATTGGTTCTTAAGAAAATCGGCAAGCCACCTGCAGATAGAGGTTGGCAGTCCGAAGGACGGCCGTTGGTTGAGCAGTCTGTCATGCGAATCTCTGTCGAATGCCTTCGAAATATCCAACGCAATTGCTCGAGGTTCTCTGTAGTTCTCAATTGCCCTACTCCATATATGAGTGACTTAGGCCTATATATCTTATGTCGATATCTTTTTGCGAAAGCCGTATTGATTATCGCTGATTATTCTGTTGGCCTCGAGGTACTTAAGTAGTTGCTGATTGACTATACGTTCTACTTTAGAGATTATTGGAAGCAAGGCAATTATTGGGCGATAGTTTTTTTGGAACAGGTTGCACTCGAGCGACTTTCCAAGAAGATGGGTAAATCCCTTTTCTGTAAAACAGAGAAAAAAGTCTAGAAAAAAACTGGTGTTAGTTCGTTGGCTCAGTTCTTTAACACGATGACAGGTATTCCGCCTGGTTCTGATGCCTTTGGCGTATCTATTTCTTTAAGGACTTTACGAATATCACGGTGATGAAACTTGACTTCTGCCATGGTAGTCTTGATATTCGATATGGTGGGGAGAGTCTTGCCATTGGGTCGTCTAAGGAAGAATGCGATGAGAACATTTTGGCGAGCATGTTTGCTTTTTCCTTGGTTGTAGTCGCCGTGATGCCACGTTCGGTGGGAGAGACGTTTGTGTAAAGTTATTACTTACTGCCTTTGCTACCGACCAGAAATTCCTGGAGCCACTGGGCTATTGCAAAAGTTTATCCTGATCCTTTGATTATGTTTGTCCATAGTTTCGTCGATCACACGTTTGCATTCGTTTCTTTCTTCGACAAAATATTTGAACTTCATGAGAATTAGGTTCTCTTATGGAACTTTCAATCCGACCCTCTTGAAAATAGATTTGGTTAATACAGGCAAATGGCAGATTGTCATTATCATATTTTTGTGCGACAGTTATATGAGACAGAGAAGTTCTAGGCGCTGCCTGGTTATGACACAGATGAAAATTGCTTTGAAGAAGACTTTTCCCAAATTAAAACTTTATTGTCTCAAATTTTAATAAACGATGATCACTTTCAGGATATCAGAGATATATTGTGGTTATTGTTGCTATATTATATTAAAAAAGTAAATGTGACAGTTATATACAAAAATTGGTATATGACAACTAATTTATTGTTGAGGACAATTTTGATCTCATTAAAAAATTAAATCGTGGAGGACTTACTTATATACCTAAGGACAAGTTATAAATGTTGTATCTGTGACTTACATAATCTTTAATAGGTTAAAAATGTGAAGACATATTTCTAGAAACTCATAATAAAAGAACGCATTTCTTGAGGAATACCCGCCTAAAAATACTAAAGTTGAACATAAGTCAAGTGACATAGACTTACGGCTCATGACAGTTTTTTCGGCATGATCGATTACCGTCGCGGGCATACGAATTTTTGTCATACATTGATCGACTATTAATGCGTGATGTCAAAATTGGAGCTCTCTTTCGTGCAGAAACATTCGAAATGTTGATGCGAAAGTGTATTAAAAAGTTGCGATTTGGCATGATTATTTACCGTCGGCCGACTGCTTCAGACGATGCGGACAAGTATCTGCCGACGTTTCGCGTGGTTATAAATAGGCCAAAAATTCATTTTTTATTGCAAAAAACGACTATTATGGTATGATCGTTTACTGTCGGGCCTTCATGGCGATGTTCTATTTATGTTATGTGGTAGCGAAAAATATCAAAGGCCGACGGTTTTCACAGTTAGAAAAATTTTTTGTGATAAATTCAAAGTGCAATTTTTTTATGAATATGGCATGATTGTTTACCGTGTAAAATATTGACAGTTACTTCAATTTAGACGAAATATTGTTGTTTATAACAATGACCGATGATTCAGACAGTTATAAACTATTTTGAACAAATTTAAATGTTGTAAAAAAAAATATGAACAATTCGGACTGATTTTTTACCGTCCGCCATAAGCATCATTCGATTAATAATGTTACAAAATGACGATGCGAATGTGGACCGACGAATCAGACGGTTGAAACACCTAATACAAAAATTTAAAATTTGTAAAAAAATATTAACAATTCGGGCTGGTCGTTTACTGTCGTCATTTAGTTTCAGTAAAATGTAGTTTATTTCTTTTAGACTTGCTGGTAGTTGGTTATACATGTTGCTGTAAAAGCAATATGGGCTTTTCTGAAAGGAAGCAGTTTTGTAGGGAGGAGGGAGGGATGTATATGTTGTTGTTAGCCCTTGTAGAATAACTATGTATGTTTGAGGCTTGTGAGAATCTGCTAAATTGTTTTTTTACGAACAGCACAGCATGTAGAATTAAAATGCACGGTAATGGCAAAATTTTGTGTTTTGTGAAAAAGTGGTTTACAAGAATCTAAAGGGCTAAGTGAAAATATTTTTCTGATTATTCTTTTTTGTAGGATAAATACTCTGGATAATTCTGATGATTGACCCCAATAGATGATACCATGACTCATATGATTATAAGCTAGGGCATAATATGTATTAAGAAGTTGTTTAGTTTCTAGGATATTTTTGAGGTTTCTGATGGCAAAATATGCCATGTTAAGTTTACTAGCCACGTGATTTAGGTGATTACACCATTTTAGATGAGGGTCCAAATAAATACCTAAAAATTTGAAGTTGTCAGTTTTGTTAATGCGTTTAGTATTTAGGGATAATATGAGGAAAATCTTTGCGCTGTGAAAATGTCATATAACAAGTTTTTGATTCACTAAAAATAAGCCTGTTTTTCATGCACCATGTGGCAAATTTATTTAGAGGGTCATTGGCTTTATTTTCCAGATTTTTAAGGGTATTTGCCGAAATCGCCACGGTACAGTCGTCTGCGTAAAGTATTAATTTGGTGTCTCTTTCAGATAGTTGTAGATGTTTTTCTAAGTCGTTAATGAAAAGTGTAAATAGCAAAGGTGATAGTATACTGTCTTGTGGCACACCGAAGTTGATTTTTTCTTCCTGAGATGTAACCTCGCCAACTCTTACTTTTATTTTGCGTTCTTCCATATATGAAGTTAGCCAGTCATTGGTTGTACCTCTAATACCCAACGCGTCCATCTTTTTTTTTTAAAAGAACTGTTCAAGCAGTCAAAAGCCCGAGTCAGGTCGAAAAAAAGACCAGAGTGTAATATTATGAAACAGTGCCCGTGTAGATGAAGTTTAGAAGCTCAAAAGCAGCTGCATTTGTTAAGAGGTTTTTTCAAAATCCATGCTGCTTGTCAGTAATTAGTCTGGAACATCTCAAGTAGCTTTCTACGCGATCTAAGACTGCTTTTCAATTAGTTTCGGTATTGTGGAAAGACCTGTAATTTCTTTATAATTTTCCATATTTTCTCTATCACCTTTTTTGAAAAGTGGAATTATCTCGCCCACTTTCAGGTTTTTTATGTTTAATTTTTTAATAGGACAGGAAACCACTAAACAATACAGAAAATTGTGCCAGAAAAAAAAACATGATTTGTTTACGTCATTGAGGGTATATAAATGGCTGAGGTCGGTCCTGGATAACTTTTTTTTTTATGGCAGTGGCACACACACTAAAGGTAGATCCTATGGCGCTCGACGAGCGGTGTGTGTGCGAAGATGTTGATTGACACGGTTCTTGAATATTTGTAGGTTGTAATTAGTGGGAAACAGATGTCCTGGAAGTGAGTTCCACAGTGATGCAGTGCGCCAGACAAAGGAGTTCTGGTAAAGCGATGTTCTAGGTGTTTCTAGTTGTACGACGAACTGGTGCGCTCCTGCCGTCTGTCGGGACTGCCTGACAGGAGTTGCCAGGGGCGGGATTATGCGGGCCAAATCCTGGGAACATCTGCCGTGAAAGTATCTGTAAAACAGAGACATCTCGGCCACATGTCTGCGATGTTCCAAACTATCCAGATTCCGGGTCAACTCCGGATCGCCGACAAGACGCACAGCCCTCTTCTGAATGGAATCCAGCAGCTTTAGGGTAAGCACGGTCTTATTTGCGCTTTGTACAGCAAGAGCAACAGCTGCGGTGTATAGAGTTTTTTGTTGCGAAATAGCGCACCAAGCTTCTGGGAGGCTGATTTTGCGATGTTAGCAACATGGTCATGCCATGACATATTGCTGTTGACCGAGACACCCAGCAGCCCGATTGACGAGGATGAAGGAATGGTCGATCCTGCCATAATGATGTCAGGGCCCGCTGTATTGGCCCTCTTAGTAAACGTTGCGGCTTGGGTCTTTGCTGCAACTGATAGTTAAGCTGAAAAATATTAGGAGCGTCATAAAATTTTTTAAAGTAATATTTATTGGAGACCACAATTTCATTGTTAAGGCTGTTACTTTCCAAGATAATAATTTGTGCCTTATGGTCCGCTATGTTTGCTTCAAGATTACTGGCCTGAAAGTTGAGGAGGTTTGTGATAACATAATCTAAGGCGGAGGGAGTATGATTCGGGGAATCCCTAGTGGGTTCAAGTAGTCGAATAGACCTTTTATTAAAACTTTCCAGCAGTGGTGATTAAAGCCTCGGCTGTTGCGGTTGAAGCTTCGGTTGTAGCTGTTTCCCTTATTGTCGTAACTGCTTGAAAACTAGGAACGAAATGGATGTATCTGCTGAATTTTTAATAACTATATGTTCAGGCCAATTTTGGGGGTTCATGAGGTTGTCGTCAAGTTCCTTTCTGGCCTTCACTCTAAAGGCTTTGTATTCACCCGACTTAATGGGTACATTTTCAATATGGAACTTTTCACTTTCGCCAAAATTATTTCTTAGATATTCCATCTGACGATGACGCGTCGTTCGAGATCTTGGAGATAATAATAGAGGTTTGAGGAGTTAGCTCAGCCGCTGTGAGAGTTTCGTCAGGTTTTTTTTGGCCTACGAGGCCAGTACTTTTTGAACTGTATGGGTTATTGTCTGGTTTTTCAGATTGGTTTTGTTTTTCAGTCATAGAGTTGCAACCAGAATGTGATTGGACACCGGCGGGATTTACCCTGAGGCTGGTGCTATTTTTTTCTAAATCATTCCTGAGGCACAGTATTCCCGCTTGTTGCTCTTTAATTTTTCATATGCAAATTGCAAATCTTGTAGCTGTTTTTGTTCGTTGCCTGTCGTGTATGGAGTCGTGGCACTGGCACTGATCCTCGTTGCATTTCTTAATGTCACAGACAGTCGTGGATAAAACATTCAATCTGGACAACGCAAGAGCTTGCTCAGTTTTAAAAGAGATCAGGAATCTGTTTGTGCTATCTAGTGTTTTTGAGAGCTTTTCATTTGATTTTTCGGTTTTAAGGATAAGATCTTTAACCTCTTCAAAGCCTTTATTTTGTAGCTGATTTAAAATAGACAAAGTGTTCTTGTCTCCAATATCCGTAGTTTTGAGTTGAAGATACACTTATAGTTGTAGGGCACGCAAGGGGATCGCTTCTTAACCGTAACAACCTTGTGCTCAGAGGCTGTAAGAGTGGAACAGTTTACACACAGTAGTGTCTTGCAATTGTCACATTTTGCAAGAGAGTACGAGTCGCCTTCCTCTGCATTGCACTTTCCGCAAGTAGACATACTTTAATAAGCTGTTCAAAAAATTGGGTACATAAAATCTATGGTCAGCGCCAGCACTATACCTGATCGACCGGTTTATTTGTTGTATGTTGTTGAACGAAATTGTGGGCATCACCACTGATAAGAGAACATCCCACTGTTATTTTTTGTTACTATGTCCTTAAGGAGGCTCTACACGCAACGGTAAAACCAAAGGCCAACATTAAGGCGCCAGACCTCGAAGCGAACCTAAAAAGGAGGGGGTCTTTACACACTGCGGAAAATGTGGCGAACAGCCTTGTTTGTCCATGTTCTTGGACGTGATGGCATCGACAGACGATGCTCTTGCTATTGTAGGTCTATTGTTAGCTGTGGAAAGTACCTGGTCGTTCAAGAATTGTAAGAGTTGAAAATACCACAATCTTGGCTGGTATACTTCGTCTGCACCGCTTCCTGTTCTCATCGATTCCTTTATCTTTTTAATTCTTTCCGAAAACAGCTACGCATATTATTCATTTTTTTAACCACACGATCTTTGTTTGCCAAAGGCTCCACTTCTTTATTTTTTTCCACTAATATTTCGTAACCGGCCATGATAACCTTTTAATGTAGTTTGCCACAAGCACGTCGAATCTCTGAATAGAGCTATAAATTCCTCTTAATTAAGTTTTGCACGGGCCATGATCAAATAAACTTTACAACATAAACATCTAATTGTCAAAAGAAACCTAGATTCAACACGTCGCCTAAAAATATCCAGATTGGACAGAAACACTGATAGTACTGAGTCGCCTCAAGGCCTACCTCCAGACCTCCCGCACATTCCGAGTGGCCCGCTAGACGAGAAGAAGCAAAGGCAAGTCGAACGATATTTGGTATTAGGATTGAGGTCCTTCACAAGACAGCACCACAGGTATACCGCGACGGAAATCTCAATACACACGTTGGGATTTTCCTCGAGGCCGGTCGCCTTAAGGTTGGCCTTCGGATTTACCGTTGCGAGTGGAGCCGCGTTTAGCCTATATTGGGGGGTTAATTAAATACGTTTTGCTGATTAGGTTTAAAAGTTTCACGAATTATTTTTATAAGAGTCGACGTGTTGTAGTGATCATCGACTATTTACACATTTTCAGAATATTTTTGCATGTAGTACTGCTGTTATTACCGATTTTTCGACGTTAAAACTACTGCGACCATTCACGCCCGACGACGCCCCTTTATAAACTGGCAACTGAAAATAAATAAAGGACTGTCGTGCGTTTGTTACAGCTGTTGCTAGCACTCCTGCTCTAAATATGCCGGAATATAATAATGTCATATATATAATATTTCAAAATTAGTTACTTACATGTTGTGCAATCTTAAATCATCATATTCAATTCTTTGATAACATTTAAATTATTTATAAAATATTACTAACTCCCGATTCGTCGGCCCACGTAGATATCGTCGTTTTGCAATATCAACAGTTTACCGAAACTGATGGCTGACGATAAACAATCAGTTATAATTGTTTGCAATTTTTACATCTTTTTAATTTGTTTGAAAGGTGTTTTAACAATCCGATTCGTCGATTCACGTTAATATCTTCGTTTTGCAACATATCAATCCAATGAAACTGATGGCCGACGGTAAGCACTCATCCCGAATCGTTAATGTTCATTTACACTTGTTTAATTTTTGTATAAGGTGTGTTAACCGTCCGATTATAAATTGAATGAAACTGATGGTCGACGGTAAACAAACAGTCCAAATTGTATGCGTTTCTTTGAACTGTAAGTTGCGTCGACCGAATGTTTACAACCGTCAAAAACGTCGCCCAGTGATATAATCGTCCATATTTCATCGAAATTTCATAACATTGTCAAGCCCTCGACGGTAAACAATCATGCCATATTCATAAAAAAATTGCACTTTGAATTTATAACCAAAAATTTTTCTAACTGTGAAAACCGTCGGCCTTTGATATTTTTCGCTATCACATAACATAAATAGACGATCGCCATGAACGTCCGACGGTAAACGATCATACCATAATAGCCGCTTTTTTGCAACAGCAAGTGAATTTTTGGCTAATTTATAACCACGCGAAACGTCGGCAGATAATTGTCCGCTGGACTTTTCTTTCATTAACTATCGTCTAAAGCAGTCGGCCGACGATAAACAATCATGCCAAATAGAAACTTTTTAATACACTTTCGCATCAACATTCCGAATGTTTCTGCATGAAAGAGAGCTCCAATTTTGGCATCACGCATTAATACCCGAACAATGAAAGACAAAAATTCGAATTTTCGACGGTAACCGATCATGCCGAAAAAACTGTCATGTGCCGTTAGTATATTATAAACAGTTATAGTGCCTTAAAACGCTGAGTGAAATTAAGATAAACCAAGAGAATTAAATAGTTGTGTCATGAAATAACCAAATCTAACCATAAATTAAAACACAACGCCGCTCTTAAAGAACTTTATTATAATGCAGGGAGTAGGACCTATAAACAATTCAAACCATACCTCAACCGGAAGCACATGCGTGTTTTAGTAATAGTGTAAACTCATTAAGTCTTTGACCATTAGACGTTGTTAGTGTTTTACCGAAGTGCCTTCTTTATTATCTCTTCTCACCTGACGAAGATCCATCCATAATCTGAGCTATATATCCTGCGTCACAGATAACTAAATGCACCAATATTATCAAATCTGACACATCGACATAGAAATATGACACATGTGTAACTCCTTTTTGGATATGCATATATGTTTAAGGTCTCAACAAGGAGTGTTTCATAAAAGTAAATCATTTTGTCTTCTCGACTTCAAGCTACCAGCAAAAGACAAATTCCCCGCAATGGCTTTAATTTTGCAAATATTAGTCTTGTGCTTGGCTTTTTCTCGAGCAAAATATTTTTAAACATTCGATATGTATTCTACAATCATTCAATTTTAATCAATTTTACAAATATTCCATATAATGTTGGTCTTGGTAATGTTAGGATTCATCAATGTTAGTTCAGCCCAAACTATGTTCACAAGCGGCTCGCGAACAGTTACGCTCGACAGTCTGTACATGCCTGAGACCGATTTCACAATAATTGCCGAAAAGCTATTGGAACCTTACCGGTCCCAGCGAGTGAAATAAATACTTTCTCTCCTACTCATATAGTTTGTCTATACTTCATCCACCCGTTTTTAAAATATAAGCAGTCAAAAATTTAAAATTAATGTGCTATTCTGATCACGATTCATCACTTGCTCAAAAGAGTGCTTTAAATGCTCGTAATGAATATTAAAGAAGGTTTCCAGATATAACAATAATAAATTCTGTAAGACAATTAATTAAAGGAAAACACCTAAACTAAAAGTAAGTAATGTCGAAAGGACCATTCAAACTTCTAACTAAAAAAGCCAAGTCATTAAGTTTGTTTTCAATATAGCCTTCTTGTTTTGTAACGAATTTTTGAATGATTTTCTCAAATTTTTATGAATTGCTTCGGTGAAATAAGACGAATATCTATTTAAATAATTGACTGACGTATTCTTCCTTCTAAAACTTGGATAGTTCTTTGTGTTATAATACATATACATATACATATTATAGTACATAATAAATCTTGTTTTAAATAGACTCAAACACAAAATCAGTAGCAATAGATCAGGACTATTTAATGGTCGTTTCAATTATCCACCTCTCCCGATTCAAAGAGGAGCATTATAAGATCCTTTACACAAATAGTGCACTATATAAAAAATCGGCCTTTCCCATTGGTCGATCCGCATGGCCCTCCGCTCGCTTCGCTCGCTACGGGGGCTCAAGTAGTAGTAGTAAGGGTGGGGGGGCCGAAGCCCGGTAAGTAGGCCTATAAGTCCCTTTTCACCATCCCCGATCCGCCCTCCCCTACCTGGCTACTTCCAACACCCGGCCCGCACTGAAACGGCCCGTCACCTTGATAAAGGTGAGGACGTCCTCCCAGTCCAGATCCTTTAGATCTTCCCGAGCAAGTGTTGGTGCTCCCAGTATCTTCCTCCTTAGGCGACTCCACCTATCACAAATTCCTATATAGTGGTATGAGGACTCCTCCCCTGTCCCGCAGTTCAGGCAGAGTGGGCTGTCCCTCACGCCGATAAGGTGCAGATGTCTGTTTAGGCTTCCATGCCCAGTCAGAATACCTACCAAGTTCCTGATGTCCTCTCGGCTCTTTTTTAGCAGTCGCCTTGCTTTGGATCCGTCAGGATTTGGAATCATTTCCTTGGCTTGTCTGCATCCTTCTTTTCCTCTCCAATTGTGTTTTGTCTTGCTCCAGGCCCAGTTATTTAGTTCCTGAGAGATTTGCCTTTTACTTAAGCCCAAACCAGGTTCTGGACCGACGAGGTGGCTCGTTGAGCCTTGTCTTGCCAATTCATCGGCCCGTTCGTTGCCCTCGATGCCACTGTGCCCTGGAACCCATCTGAGTCTTACTTCCTTGTGCACAGCCAATCTGTCTAGGGCGTCTCTACATTCCTGAACTAGCTTACAGCTTGCCCTGGGTTTGTGGATCGCCCTGAGAGCGGCTTGACTGTCCGAGTAAATATATATACTCTCTACACCTTCTGTTACTTCCGCCTTGGTTGCTACTTCCAAAATAGCAAACACCTCCGCCTGGAAAACAGTGGCATATCTCCCCAGCGAAGTGCTTTCTCCTGATTTAGTGTTGTCTAGGTATACACCGGCTCCGGATGACTGTGTATTAGCCATCCATGAGCCGTCAGTGTACCATGCGTGTGCGCCGCTCGGCGTACGTACCTGGCCTGACAGCCACTCTTCCCTTGATGGAAATTCCACTTGGAAATTCCTTCTCAGTCTTAATCTGCCATCTGGAATATTGCCTTTGGTCGCAATGATGGGTAGATCCCTACTCATTTTGGCGGCAATAGTCGTATGGCCTTTCCCTGTGTAGTCCGTTCGCCATAGGCCACTGTCGATCATCCTTTTGTGAGCCGCCATTGCCTCTCTCTCAATCCAGATCGGGAGGTCCGGCAGCCCCAGGATGATGTTCAGTGCTGCTCCGGGAGTTGTTCTCAATGCTCCGGTAATACCCAAACAAGCCAGCCTTTGCAGTCTGGCCAGTTTCTGGGCATTAGTGGCTCTGGTCACCGCTGGCCACCAGACCACGGATCCGTAGGAAATCCTCGGTCTTATCACAGCAGTGTACAGCCACTGGAGGATGTAAGGTTTTAAACCCCACTTCCTACCTACCGTTCTCCTTAGTTGCCACATAATCGCGGTTGTCTTATTCACCACCTGTTCAACGTGTGCCTTCCACGTCAATTTACTGTCTAAAATCACTCCCAAATATTTGACTTGTTGACTTAGGCTCAGTCTCGTCTGGTAGAGTATGGGATGTATAAAACCTGTTAGATTTCGTTTCCTTGTGAAGAGAATGAGTTCGGTCTTCCCTGGGTTTACTGAGAGACCATTCTCCTCACACCAACCTTGAACTATCCGACACGCCACCTGCATACGCTCGCAGACCGTTCTCACGAACTTGCCCGTGATCATTACTAGCCCGTCGTCAGCATATGCCTGTGCGTAGAATCCCTCAAGATTTAACCTTCTCAGGAGGCTGTCCATCACCAGGCACCACAAATGTGGCGAGAGGCAGCTGCCTTGTGGGCAACCCCCTCTTACCCCGGCCTCGACGCGAACTTCTCCCAGCGTGGCGCTGATCTTTCGGTCTTCCAGTGCCGTTTTTACCCACTTGACCAAATGAACTGGTGTTCTCCTGGCCTGGAGGGCTTGACAGATAGTTTTCGTTTTAGCCTTATCAAAAGCTCCTTCTACGTCAAAGAAGAGCGCTAGCGCCATTTCTTTGTTTTCTATTGCCTTTTCAGCCCTTCTAACTACAGAATGGAGAGCCGTTTCAGTCGACTTCCCCCTTCTGTAGGCGTGCTGATTATCATGTAGCGGAGAATCAGTTAAGATCTCTTCCATGATGAACCTGTCAATCATTTTTTCCATTGTCTTCATTAAAAATGAAGTTAGACTTATAGGCCTAAAGGACTTGGGATGGGAATAGTCTCTCTTCCCTGCCTTGGGGATGAAGACGACATCCGCTGCTCTCCAAGCTTGTGGAACGTACCCTAGTGCTACGCTGGCCTCGAATACTCTCTTTAAGTAAGGGAGTAACGTGTCAAGGCCCGCCTGCAGCATCATGGGTATAATTCCATCCGGCCCTCCTGCCTTATATGGACTGAACTCCCCCACTGCCCAAGTTATGGATTCCTCAGTCACCACACTGCGGGCAAGGTTCCAGTCCATCTCTGGCTCTGGTTCCTCGTCCCAGTTGGTAGTCTGTACCTCTCCGGGGAAGTGGGTTTTTAGAAGAAGCTCTATCGCTTCCTCTCTGTTCGCCGTCCATTGTTCGCCTGTTTTCAGAGAGCCAATCTCTTTTTGTCTTTCCGAGCCCAGCAGCTTAAGCAGACGCGCTGAGTCCGAGAGAGACTCCATCTCTCCACAGAATTTCCTCCAGCTGTCTCTTTTGCTGCGTCGGACCTCGATTTTAAATTTCCTTCTGGCTTCCAGATACACGTCCCAGAGCTCCTGCCGCCCTTCCCTGAAAGCGTGGCGGTGTGATCTTCTCACGTCTTTTTTAAGACGGTCCAGAGTATCACTCCACCAAGGCAGCCTCTTGGCGCTCGCTTTCTTAAGTGGGCACGCTTGTTCATAGGAGTCGACGATTACACTGTTTAGCTTTACCACCTCAATTTCTAGTTCTTGTTTTGATGAAATAGCCTGCCCTAAAGTTCCCATGGACATTACCAGACTTTCCCTAAATTTGTTCCAGTCTGTTGCCCTCGGAATTCTTTTCAGTGGCTTCTCCATCTTATCCGATTTAATTTCGAATCGGATCATTCTATGATCGGACATAGTTATGTCCCTACTTACCCTCCAATTGGCTACCTTTTCCGCAAATGCTCGAGTTACCACTGTAATATCGATAACCTCCTGACGAAGCCGATTCACAAAAGTTGGTTCCGCATTTACGTTAGCTACTTCAAGGTTTTCCGATACGAAATACTCTAATAGAGCCGTACCTCTCGCGTTAGTGTTAGTGCTCCCCCAAACGATATTATGCGCGTTTGCATCACACCCCACGATTAGTGGAAAACCTTTGTCTTTACTGTATTCTATTAACCTTATTAATTCTTCCGTTGGGGGAAGTTGCGCGTTATCATACGGAAGATATAAACTACTAATTAATAACTTATGTTTTGTGCCACTCACCATGTATTCCAGCAGGATCACCGTAATGTCCCTGGAGCTTAGTTGTGGTAACAGAGTTCCCTGCAGCTCCCTGGACATCACGATACATGTCCTCGGCCTCTCTACTCCTTCACACCCGGCCAAGATGGTAAAGCCGGGGGTCCCAAGTCCCCTTATGTTTTCCCTAAAAAAGTAAGGTTCTTGTATTAGTACAATCTCTCCAGATTGTCCAGCCATGATGCTTGCCAATTCAGCACTAGCATCTCGGCTATGCTGGAGATTTATTTGACTTACCCTTAATTGCGCCATGGGGGACACCATGGATAGGGGTAGCCACCTTACTTGGCTATTGCCTGCTTCCTGATGGTTTGGAAGTCTCGGCTGAAGTGCCCCGCCCGGTGGGTGCTCTCCGAATGGTTACCCTGTAAACTCGCACAGCGACCAATTCGAAGAAGACAATCCACCCGGCCAGCTCTAGTCCAGCCACGACCTCCCTGCTCACCAGGAAGTGAAGGCGCCAACTGCTTGGTTGTCCTTCGGTCTTCAGATGCTGCCACTCCGGAACACTCAAGGTGGTGTTCTGGATGGATAGCATCTCGGTGACATACTCTATTTTCGGCTGCTCTAGTGTCTTCAAGGTGAAGACAATCTCCACCGGCCATGGGGCGTCCGTCGATTTCACGGCTGTGAAGGACACTTCTCCCTCGGTCAGTGGCTGACAGGTGTTGAGCAGCCAATCCCTGGATTCCTCATCCTCCGTGGTGACCAAAAACCACCCCGCCTCAGTAAGGCCGGAGTTTCGGGAGTGGAGCTCTGCCTTGGTACGCCTCATTTCGTTAATGAGGTGCATCCTCAAGCGGTCCGCCTCTTCTTTGGTCACCTTCCCACCTTGTCTGTTAGACCTGAAAACAACCTGGTTGGCCCTCGAGGCCGCCGAACTGTAGGAGCCAGAACTGGGCGGGTCGGTTGGCCTTCCACTTGAACGTCCTGACTGGATGCCTTTCCTCAAAAGAGGCGACACTCCCTTCCGGCCGTTCTTATGGGAAGTAGACCCGCCCTGTTTTGGCTTCTTGTGTTGGCGTTCTGGAGGGGTATCTTTAGAGATCTGCCTTTTTCTCGACGTGCTGTCGCCAGGAGTGCTCTTCCCTGGATGTTTTGGGTATTCATCCTGGGTGGAGGAACCCCCGACTGCAGCCGGAGCTGTAGGCAGAACAATGGGCTTCAGCTTCGCTGCCGCTCGCCTGGCGTCGCGTGCTTTTGGCCCTCTACTCCTTACCTGCTGGAAGCTCTGATGCTGCCCACGGGGCCGGGCTTGGGTATTGCCCTCAGAGCGTGGAGAGGCATTGATGGTGGCGGTGGGTGAGCCTGGTTGAACCGACGGTCCAGCCTGGTTTGCCTTTCTTTCCTCCTTCAAGCGGTCTCTCAGTTCTTTTCTCCTTCTCGTGCGATTACGATTTCTGGCCTGCTTGCGTGCTTCTTTCTGTCGCAACCTCTCCTCTTCAGCTGCATCCGGTCCCGCCTGGTCGAAACTAGGTTCCGGCCCGGTCGAGGACTTTCTACACGCCTCGGATTCAGAGGTGCTGGCTGGTGACTTTAACAGCTCCTCTTCCTGGATGGAACTCATTTCCATCCCGGGTTCAGGGCTGCTAGGGGTAGGATTCCCTG